>CM039682.1:4894995-4972495 GCA_022537955.1 Schmidtea mediterranea | reverse complement strand
CAAGATTTGGGGGTGTCATTGTTCAATGGGAACTGACATAAACATGTGTTGAAGCGTGTTATGTAATCATTCCACAAAACAAATTGAAACTCATTTTTATGAGAATGAAATTTTTAGTTTTGAAACAATTTTCTCTTGTTAAATAAATTTAATATTTTGAAAAAATATTTATTTGTTTTAGTCTATTGAGATATGATGATATAGGGATACCCCTAATTGGTTAGGCAATCTCTGAAATCTCTCCATAATACTCTATATTCCAGTCTTAATTTAATATGTTTTAATATAATAACAACGGGTTTATTTTTAAATTATTTTTAAAAATTACATATATATTTACAAAAATTAAATTTTTTAAAAATTACAAAATATTCAATTTTGTTTTAATGCTAATAAATATAATAATGCCTTTTAGATATATAAACAGTCAATCTGATAAATAAGTAAACATTTCAAATATAAATTTACAATTCCCTAAAACCTGTGGATAGTAAACAAAAAAAATAAATAAATAAAATGGTATCCAATTTGTTGGATAGTCGCATAAACTGATGGAAATGCGATAAGAAATATCTGTCGAAATATTTCTTGTCAAACAGTTGTTTATGAATCCCAGTTTCGTTTCATCCATCCGATATGAAGAATGATAATATTTGAATAAATTAACAAAAACATTAAATTTTTTATTCCCTATGAAAAAAATTAAACAAAAAGAATTTTAGTCGAAGAAAGCTTGTAAAAATGCAAAATTTTGATAATTAAATTACTCTTCAAACACGAATTGTTATTCATATATTTATTTAGTCAACAAAATACTTTGTATATTTTGTCTCAAGCGTCGCAAATTAATTATAAACAGTAGGAAACATTTTTGGCTTCTATTTCCCAGATTTGAAAAACAAATAAATATTCAAACTAAATATTTTACGTAATAATAATAATAATAATAATAATAATAATAATAATAATAATAATAATAATAATAATAATAATAATAATAATAATAATAATAATAATAATAATAATAATAATAATAATAATAATAATAATAATAATAATAATAATAATAATAATAATAATAATAATAATAATAATAATAATAATAATAATAATAATAATAATAATAATAATAATAATAATAATAATAATAATAATAATAAAAATAATAAGAATAGGTTGTAAGTAACAGAAGAGCATGTCAAGTTGTTCTTATTTTTTATAACGACAACTAACCACGATTTTCTGCATTAATCTCCAAATATATTTTTTAATTTTTTTGAATGGTTGCATCTAATGTCATTTAATACATCCCCAAACTTATCTTACATCCCAAGAATCTCGGTTGGTACCCTTGATAAGTCATACTTTATCATACATTTATATGCAATACTTGGTAAAATATCTATTTTATTTTTAATAAAAAATTTAATATATTTACCGCAAATCTCATTGCAAAATGATGTATTGTTCCATTTCGGTGGTTATATATTTGTTTTGAAGTATTGTTTAAACCGGTTTATTAAATTGCTAAGAGGTTGGATGTGACCCATCAAAGATACAAACAACCTACTTATCTCTAATAGACATAGTATTGCACTGTTTATATACCATAACTTTGCTTTCTTTTGTCATAAGGTTTGAGTTAAGACTTTATTTATTTATTTATTTATTTCAATTGAAATCTATATATTTTTATTTCCTTAAGTTGACAGCAACTGATCGAGACAAAACCGCCCAAATAACATATTACATGGATTCCAGTGCACCCCAAGAACTGAGGAATATATTTGAAGTCAAACCAAATGGAGGGGTATGGTTGAAAGATCAAAAACTGGATTATGAAACCACGAGCAGTTACTCCATTCCCGTATTGGTATCGGACGGAATCTACAGCAACACCGGAGAACTAAAAATCTCATTAGAAAATGTCAACGACGAACCGCCGAAATTTTTATTGAATCCGAGCAATCTGAAAGTGGTTGAGAAAAACACCCCCGGTTTATCCATCGGACAAGTAAATAAAATAATTTTTACTTTTATTTATAACTTTACTATCGAAATTACAGAAATATATATTACATGAAATCTTTAAAAATTAATTATTTTGTTTAAATGTTTCATTAAAACAATGACATAAACATTATCAATGATTTGTCTTAATTTTCTATATGCTTAACATTTGTTTAATTAAACAGCTCTCTTTAAATGAATAGTTATTATTGTAAACAATCAGTGGAATAATATTTTCATTGAGTTTCCTTGCTTGAGTCTTTCTCGACTTAGACAACGGAACAATAAAGAAAGTAGTAAAAGTAAATGAATACATTTGTAGTTGGTTAGATGAAAAAGGATTATTTCAATTGCATCAACAATGAAGGTTTAATGCAATTAATTGATGGGGGTAAAGAAAAGTACATTGAGTAAATCGTAACATTAAATTGCAATGTAAAATTTCATTGATAAAAAATATATTTTGGTAAAAATATATACGGTAAAAATTAAAACACCAAATTAATTAATTTACACACACACACACAGATATATAAGTCATTATAATTAAAAACCTGTGGAAAGGTTATAAAATTAAATTAAAACAAATAATTAATTTATATATGTGAAAGATAATAATTTATTATTATCCAATGAAAAATGCGTTGGTTATTTTAATTTTCTTAAAAAAAATATTTGTTTTAATGAACTGATTTAGTTATATATTTCGATTTATTTGATAATGAGCATTAAGTAAAGAGAGCAAAAATGTCGATGGTCATTGGAAAAGAAAGAATTTTCATTGAAAGACAAATTTAATAATGATAATGGGGTTATCTTATTATTTCAGATGAAATATTCAAATGATTATGCAAATCCATGGCCAGTGAATATGTCGAATGACCGAGGTGCTTTTGGATTTATTTTTTCCAGGCAAACTTTCCAATTAATAAATAAAATAAAAGTCAACAGTATTATTATTAATAAAAAATATTATTTATGGTGATATAAATAATAATAATAATAATAATAATAATAATTGTTAAAATTATATTATAGAAATGATAAAGTTATTGTCAAAAGTTTTGAACAAAAATTATAGTTTTAAGATTTTTCCTCTAGCTCATTATAATTTATGTCATTTTATATTTTTGGTATTATCTAAATATTGTGAACTATAAAAATAATAAAAAGAATAACACACAAAATAATAATAATTATAACAATTATAACAATAATAAAAATACCAAGAAAATAATAATCATTTATGCCTTATAACACTGTCCATATCACATTCATTTGCGATTTAATTTTTTTTCGCATTTTATCATAAACAACAGCTTCTGGCAATAGATCAATAGAACTTTTAAGGATTGCCACAAATCAGCTGTGCAGCCTTTATTGAGTATTACCCAATCAATCTTAGTTTATTTATTAAACCAATGAATGAAAATTATTAAAATTATAAATTATTGGTTATTTTGAAAGTTAAATCTATGTGTATTATTATTAAATTGTCGTTTTTGATAAATTATTTCTCCTTTGATTGTCTATGTCAGGTGTGTCCAACCTTTGTGACCTAGCGAGCTACTTTTTATTTTCTGAACAAATGGCGATCGATTAAAATGCAAATACTTTGCGTTTTAGTAAAATTTAATAAAAAATAAACAAAAAAATGTTAACATTAAAAAAAACATTTGTTGTATGAGATGGTTGACATTGAATATTATCCGCTATTTTTAAATAATTAGGTTCATAATTACTGACAGCTAAACATAAGCAGTCGTCAAGATGATTTTCAGTTATACGTGTACGATATTTAGATTTAATATAATTCATATGAGAAAATGATGATTCGCTTAAATATGTGGATGCAAAACAGGAATGGACTGTAAGATAATCATCTTTTAATAGCGGATATTTCTCAATCGTAATAAACTTCCATATTTCAAATTGATCAACCGATTTCAAGCTAATATCGCATTGTAGTGCAATTAATTCCATTTCCATGCTCCCTACGTTCATACTAAATTCTTCTCCGGTTAGTACAGATATATTTTCGATATTTATTTTTAGAAATTGGTGTTAATAAAAACGATTTGATTGGACGAAGTTTTTCAAAGTCCACAAATCTTTGTTGAAATTGAACAAATATGTTTCGTAATATATTACCAAATTGTTTATATTCACACATTTCTGTATTTGAACTCATTTCGTCTTTAAAATTTGAGGCATGTCTTAGGTCGTTTTTATTAATTTGAGATATCTATAATTCCAGTTTAATTTTAAAGGTATCTATGCAGGTAATCATGTCGGTTATTGTTTTGTTTTTTCCTTTCAAATCTAGATTTAGTTCATTTAATTTTATTATAAGATCCGTTTAAATGCCAATTTTAGTAATAGCACCATCAGTAGTAATAGAAACGAGCTTCTAAAGAAGAAGATTTTCAGATAATACGAAAGATTTAAAAATATTGTAAACGTCTTCTCCTCTGCTTCTTTCGTTGTTGAATCAGCAAAAACTAAACGTAAAAATATGCTAAGCTGGGACATATCACAATTGTCAGTTGATTCATCAACTTGTAGTGAAAGCCATGGACAATTTTCAAAATTCCATTTAAGTTGTGATCGCAAGTCAATTGCCATGGTTTCAACACGTCTTGTTACGGTTTGTTTGGAAAGTTACATATCTTTGATAACATCAACAATTTCCGTTTTATTATTAAATGTTGAAATAAGCTATTTGCTGCTGCCAAAAAGGCTTCTTTGAATATATCACCATCTGTAAAGGGCTTTTTATGCTGTATAAAAATTCAACAAACTCGAAGAGATGCGACCGTTGCCATTGTTGACTTAATACAACTTTTTTTAAACAAAGAATGTTTTACATTTAGAGATCTTTTCAATTTTTGTACTTCCGATTTTTTAAAATAGAATTCGGTGGAAATTCTCGGTCAAAGTTACATAATCTCTTTTTGGTAAAGCAACTTTCGAGTTACATATTAAACAAGTACAGTTATTTTTATACATATTGAATAAAAATTCTTCTTCCCAATCAGTATTTTTTATTAGAACTCATAATGGGCAAAAATCACAATATTTCATTTGCTTTGCACAAAACAACAATTAATTCTAAAAAAAATATTATCAAAAAACAACAGAAAAAAGACTTATAACTCTGTATTTGAAAAAAATCAAAATTTAAAAATTTATTATCCTACTTAATTGGAAATTTGAAAATGTTTCGTTTTATTTTTTCGTAAAATACAAAATTTTAACGACATTAACAAATGAAAAGCATTAAAGAACGTTATTTGAAATAGTTTTAAAATCATAATGATATTTTAACTACATTTGCATTCAAATAATGAAATAAATTTCAAATGTTTGCTTTTCAAAAATTTTAGTTATTGGAGGCAATTTCTTTATTTTAAAGTTTATTTTAGCTTTAACCACTTGCGCTATATTGACGTGCCAGGCACGCCTTGATGATTTTTTTTCAAAACCGCAAGTGACGTGTATACCACGTCGGTAGCATTTGTCGCTAAAACAAAAACGACGTCTGTGCAACGTCGGCTGACAGACGTAACGTCATTATTCGAACTGCAATTATAAAGTTAGTTCACATCGCGTAGAGTTATCGATATAAGGAATTAAATCATAGCGAAAGTGGTTAAATATAAATTTTCTCGGAATCGATTTAAAATTTCTTGCCGATCGACCAGTCGATCGCGATCGAAATTTTATTTTTGTATGCTAGTAGATAAAAAAAACTTAACAATAAATAACAAACAAAACATTTTAATTTAAAATAAAATATTCAATTATTTAAAAAAAATTTAATCTTCTTCAGAATCAATATTTTCCATTTCCTTTTAAAGATTTTATTATTTTATTTAGAAATTTATATATATATATATATATATTTAGTTTTATATTTCTGTAGACAAAAACAACTAATAAAGTAAAAAAGAAAAATAATAAAAATAAATTTAACTAAAAAATAATAAAAAAGTGACAGATGCAAGAATGTTTGAGACCTCAAGAGAAAGAACTCCATTGCTCGAAATTGTATTTAATTTCCACCATGAGACTGTAAATAATTTATGCTGGATATCGTGATGAAATATGAAAAACGAATTGACGAGAAAGCAAATGGTGAATAAAAAACAGCATTCAATAGAATTGTACGTCAGAAATATTTGAATAAACAATTGTAATTTTAGTCGTAGTATAAACTTTATTTTAAAATAATAAAATATAAATATTTATATAATGTAGATTTGAGCATTTCGCCTTTTCAATAGTTATTCGGATTTTTTTAAAAAAACTTAAAATCATTTCAGTAAAATTAAAACAAAATTGAAAAAGTATTTTAGATATTTCAAAACGGCGGCTAGAAAGATATATGAATAAAAATAAAAAAATTATTTTATTTAAGAACCTCAATGTACCTTCACTTGGTTCATTTGTTGCGTCCGGTTGAAGAAAAAATAAATTTCTGTTGTTAGAACGGTTTTTTAACAAATTAATACTGTGTCAACAATAGATCCTTTGAATTCTGCTGGCCTGATAGAAAAATACTTAGGATGGAGCAAGTATTGTCTGGGTTCATAGCAGCTAACTAACGGGCTCTCAAGAATTGATTAATACCAGTGAATACAATTGTTATCTGAATTTTGAGTTTATGAGTGGATTTCAAATGTTACTTAGATTTTGTTCGGATCTTGATTTTCAATGTAAATGTAATGGGTGTTATTACTACATACATGGGAATGACTGCCCGTTATTTCCGCTTTCAAGTTTTCAATCACAGTCGATTGATGGAATTGATTGATATTAGTAAGCGCAATTATTTTATGCAGGATGAAACTAAATGTAAAATAGTTTTGGTAAAAATTTTAAATATTTTGTTAAAAATTTTATATAAATTTTGTTAAAATTTCGGTTTTGTAAAATTTTAAAAATTAATTTTTTTTAAAATTTTATAGAATTTGTGATTAAAAAAAGTAAAATTTTTAATTTTTGATAAAATGTTTTTGAGAATTTAAAAGCCGAAATTTGTTTAAATAACAATGATTTATTCTAAATAGTTTAAAGTTCAAGACTACCTATTTAATAAAAATTTTAATTAATATAAGTAATTTATTTAATATTATTTATTATATTTTTATATCTCTTAATTTATAATTTTAAATTACCCACGTTTCATTTGTAAATTATAGGGAACCTCCCTCAAAATGCATGAAGATTTCAGTAAATTTGACTATTAATAAAAATGCCAAATTCTAAAAAAGATATCCACTGCCAGAATTGAAATTATTCATTCTGAGAGTGATTAAAAATTTATAAATGTTTTTGTGGAAAAAATAAATTCCATACAATGGGCAAACATTTTCTACACGTGTCTGTAATTTTAGCCTTCCCAAAACAAATCGATTTAAATAGTTTTTTAATTTCAAAAAAATTAAAACAATTTATTTTAAAAAGGTTTTTTTGTTAATTTTTTATAAAATAATATGAGCATTTTAGTAACATTAATTTTTAATTGATTAAAATATAAAACTATACTTACTTAAAATATTTTTATTTTAATTCAAAAAACTATGACAATTTAGCAAATTAAAATAGTTTTCTAAAAATATCAATTCAAAAACATTAATTGAAATTAATTTAATATTAATTTAAATAAATTTATAAAATTTTAAGAGAAGCATAAAAGAAAAGATTAGATAAAGTATGTGTTAAAAGGAATTTATGTTGAAATACTTTCAATTAATAAACACTGCGAAAATGGCTTGGCTATTTATTTATATTTTGTTATCCAAAAATAATTCATTATCCATAAATTTATTTTAAAGTTTTTCTATGAAAACTGTAATTGTAAATTATCTTGTTTTAATTGTTTATTAATTAAAGCAAGTATTTAGTTAAATAAAATTACTTGTTTACTCATTACGATGGTAATTAATTGATATTTACTTGTCCAAAACAATTTCCAACGAGTTGACATGCTATTTTAACTTATAAACAAATCTAACGGTATACAATAAATCATTTCCAAATTAACCTTTTTGTGTTTTTATAGAGGTTGGCAATATTTCAATACATAAATAACTTAATATGTTGTGTGTGATTCAGTGAGCAGTGTTACTAGTTTCTTCTTATAGCAGATTGAATTTGGAAATAGTGTATATAACATGTTTTTAGAACTGCCAACTTAGTATAGACCGTCTTATCAATGTCATTACGCCGCAAGTTGTTAAATAATATAAAAATTTTTAAACTTTACATAATTAAAAACGACTAATGATAAATACTCATTTTTATTAGTTTATAAAATAATCACTCTTAAATTGCTTTTCTAAAGTTTACCTTAGAATGTTTTTAAAATATAAATAACTGAAAAAAATCAATAAAAAATAAAAAAAACAAAATAAGAGTAATAGATGTAGAATTTGTATTTTTTAAATATTTGAAAATAGATGGTTACCTGTTTGTATCAAAAAATCTTTATCCTAAAAGGCGGTTGGTAAATAGTTTTTTGGTAACTAAAGATTTTTACTGAGCATCATAAATGTTTCAAAATGGAAACACTTTTGATGGACAAAATATTTACAATTGAAAGACAAAATTCTAAAAGTCAAACCTCATTAAATTAACAATTTTAAACAAGTATTTTATTTAAATTTATTTTTTAATAATGAAATTTTTTTTCAATGAAAATTATTAAGTTATTGTTGACAAGAAGTTAGAATATCAATCAGCTATTTGCACCTGGGGACAGCTTAACCGGCCCCATATCAGTAATGTCAAATGCATTTTTAATCTTTTTCATTTCTTTAAATGTTTTAAATTATACAATTTTCATACAAAACATTTTTTTAAATAGAAGAAAATATAAATACCAGGTAAGAGATTAAATTTATAAATTCATATTAATAATTTATTACTAATAAATTATAAATAAAATTCATTTTGAGCACTTTCATAACATAAAATAAAATAATAATAAATATAATAAATATAATAATAAAAACGGTAATAATTTATTACCGTTTTTATTATTATTATATAAACATTTTATACTTTATATTTTAGCAGATTTACTGTCATTATTGGGTTAAAAAAAATTGGTTTTAAATTACTTATTCCAACAAAACTATCAAAATATTTCTAAAAATTACAAAATAAATAATTTATTATTTTTAAACGCTAGAAAAATTTTAAATTTAAATATAAAACACATTTTATGTTAAATTTAATAATTACTTTTAATTCTTTTATAACATCATTTACATTACATAGCTTGTCCATATACTACTTCAAATACGACAATATAAATACAAACACAAAATTATGTTCACCAATATTATTCAACTCCTTCAGTAGATTGTGATCATGAACTTGAGAACGGAGATGCCAGTCATTTATATGTATGTGACATTGCACCCATGACATTTATATTTATAATTTTTGTTCGACTGGTACTTTCTAATATATTATTATTATTATTATTATTATTATTATTATTATTATTATTATTATTATTATTATTATTATTATTATTATTATTATTATTATTATTATTATTATTATTATTATTATTATTATTATTAAATCAGGTTACGATTATTGATGCTGATGATGACAGTGTCAATGGAAAAATAATCTGTAATGAACCGAAATCTTTGGATGGGTATCAAGACCTTGAATTTCATAAAACACTAACAAAAGATTTTCAAGAAAACGTTTACGAAATTAAAACAAAACGATCTTACGATAGAGAAATGTTGACAACATCCCACAATAAAGAAGCGTATATAAAAGCTATTCTGATTTGCAACGATGGTTGGGGAATGAGTTCTACGAGTCCAAGACTGACTTCAACATTGAAGATTTCTGTATTTGTTGAAGATCTTAATGACAATGCTCCTCAATTCGATTTGAAAGTTTACCATTCCAGTGTCCCAGAAAACAGCGGCCCTGAAGCAAAATGTGTTCAAGTTAGTTTGTAGAAATGTAATTTTATTTAATTTCATTAATGATTAAATTTCAATGACATTTTTCGGAGATTTCATTCCAGATTTTACATAGAGAATGACAAATTTTTTATCTGATTATTTCAATGACATTTTCATTATTAGTGAATTGTGATAAATTGTATTTACACAAATTGTCACTTTAATAAAAGGTTTGAATATTTAATTTTATTAATTGTAATATTTTTTTTAATTTAATTTTTTATATTTAAAATTAAAATATTTTACGATTATAAAATATTTCATGCAAAATATTTTATTGGCCTTTCGCATCGCCAAATAAAGATATAAATATAAAATTAAATAATTATTTGATTGGACAATAATAATCATAATAATGATTTTCCGTAATAAATTGTTTGAAATGTTTATAAAACAAAATACTACTCATGACTTATAAGATCCAATTTTAATCTGACAGATGTAATTTTAAAATGTAATTAAAAATATTTATTTAAACTTTAAAGGATTCTTGTGAGTTGTAACCGACATTTTTCTCTTTAAATGAATTCATGGTTTACATGGTAACTATAAACCGACTCATTCATTTATTTTTATTAATTATAAATATTTAATTCATTTAAATAAATTTAATTAATTAATTAAATATTTAAATAATTTTACTGAATTATACACGAAATGTATTGGAAATTAATTTGATTAGCAATAAATAATGAACATTGAAAAAGAAAAAAAATGAAAAGGTTCAAATCAACTTTCAACACAAGAAATGTAATTTGTGTTATTTTGGTTAATAAAATTTAAATAAAATAAATTCTCATTTTATGTTACATGACAAAAACTTTTGACAGAGTAAATATCACTTTTCATTACTTTTTTGAACAATAAATGGGAAATTCCTTCTCAGAATTCCTTAGAAACCAATTTTCCTGTTGAAATATATGTTGTTTTAATTGATATGATTAATTTAAAAATGATTAATAAAAGTTTTGATGTTTGGTTGAATGATTTGATTAATTTTTTTATCATTTCTTTTTGTTGACTTTATTTCATTGGTTGATAATAATATACAATTGTTTCGAATAGATTTAGTTTAAAACATCAATATTTTAATAATGAAATTAAAAATTTTTTTAAATTCTACAAAGAAAATTATAGGTTTCCTTTCAATTCTTACAATAAAAATGCCCAATCCTCATTGCCGCCTAGTAAAGTCAGTAAATAAATATTAGAAATAATAATAATAATTATAATAATAATAATAATAATAATAATAATAATAATAATAATAATAATAATAATAATAATAATAATAATAATAATAATAATAATAATAATAATAATAATAATAATAATAATAATAAAAATAATAATAAAATAATAATAATTATAATAATAATAATAATAATAAAATAAAAATATTAATAATAATAATAATAATATGAAGAAGAAGAAGAAGAATATAATAATAATAATAATAAAAATAATAATAAAATAATAACAATTATAATAATAATAATAATATGAACAAAGAAGACGAAGAAGAAGAAGAAGAAGAAGAAGAAAAAGAATATAATAATAAGAATAATAAGTAAATAATAAGAAAATAATAATTATAATAATAATTATAATAATTATAATAATAATAATAATAATAATAATAATAATATTCATAATAATAATAAAAATAATAATAATAATAATAATAATAAAATAATAATAATTATAATAATAATAATAATAATAATAATAATAATAAAATAAAAATATTAATAATAATAATAATAATAATATGAAGAAGAAGAAGAAGAAGAATATAATAATAATAATAATAAAAATAATAATAAAATAATAATAATTATAATAATAATAATAATATGAAGAAGACAAAGAAGACGAAGAAGAAGAAGAAGAAGAAGAAGAAGAAGAATATAATAATAAGAATAATAAGTAAATAATAAGAAAATAATAATTATAATAATAATTATAATATAATAATTATAATAATTATAATAATAATAATTATAATAATAATAATAATAATAATAATAATAATAATTATATCTCATAGATCATGAGAATGAGAAAGAAAATATTGGAATTTTAACTTCTATTTATTTGTATTAGTGCAACCACATGAAACCTACATTAATATATCAAAGAAAAATATTTATTAGCCATTTCTATCCATCTTCATTTATTATTCAATGGCATTTCCTAAAGAGGCTTCAATTTTAATAAATAATTGATGATATCATTAAGGACAACTCATCAGTAAATTGTGAAAAAATAGGAATAATAATTCCAATAAAGTAAAATTATTATTTATGAAAAAACAATTTCATTCATCATGAAATGCTGAAATACACTCGAGGAATATTATGCAACTGATAAATCATTTAAACAAAAAAATATATTTCTTTTTGCAAATGTTCTTCGAGAATTTTAGACTTTAATTCGGTAAATGGTAATAATTTTTATTTATTCATTTGCGTGTCGTAACTTATTAAGATTAAATATTATTTATTTTCTATGTCTACAAAAATTTAAATTTTCATTTTAATAATAATTGCTATTATTATTAAATAAATAATTGTAATAATAATAATAACAATAATAATAATAATAAAATTATTATTATTATTATTATTATTATTATTATTATTATTATTATTATTATTATTATTATTATTATTATTATTATTATTATTATTATTATTATTATTATTATTATTATTATTATTATTATTATTATTATTATTATTATTATTATTATTATTATTATTATTATTATTCATTTCATTTGTTTTAAATTAACAAAGTGTTCTTTTAACAAAGTTTTGCATTTTAAATAATATTTCTTTATTTTCAAGTTTTGTTGTTTCAATAATATGCCATTGTAATTATTAACAATGATTTATTATTATTATTGTATTTATTTCTATAACTCATAGAAATGGGAGAAATTTCATTGACAATTTATAAACTGAAAATTGGGCAAGAAATTTTGTTTTTTTCGTTTTTATGTTTTTTTTATAATAAATGAAATAATTTTCATTCTCGCGATAACAGTAATGCATGTTTAGCATGTTTTGTCATAGGGGTAAAATTCGTATGTTGCCCTTATTGTCTTGTTTGGAAATCAAATGCTGGCCACTGGGGGGGGGGAGGGGTTTATGTGGCCGTTAGCAGTTAAGTTTTAAACTTTGCATAGGCAAAACATCCAATTTTCACTGGACCAGGTAAAAGAACTTGATTGGCAACTCCTTATTTGTTTGAATTGTCATTCAATCACCTTTATTTATTCTCTAAAGCACTTTTTACTTTTAAAAACTTGAGGTCAAAGCATCCTCCAAAGAACTCTTACAATTCAAACCCTGTGCCTTTTCTCAAAGGAAAATAGAGGTTATCATAAATAATTTGCAAACCTTAATAATTGGTTTTTATATGTTTATTTATTTGTATATAATCAAGCATAACAATATTCACAGTTAATAATTAAAACAAAAATAAAAAAATTTAATTATTCAATTAGAAATAAAATCCCAAATCTATATTTAATGATATAATACAGCAAGATTAATTTTGTTAATTATTTTATTTTTGTAATTTTATTCAAATTTGTTTGAAGTGACGAAATATTCATTCAATGAAAAACAAATTGTAATTAAATTTAAAAATAAAAAAAAAGTTTAATTTAGTTTATAAATTCATTTATTGATATTGAAATAAATTATTTAATTTACCGCTTACTAAATTGTTTGAAATTTTGTTTTAATTTTGTTCTTTACTCTTTTCGGTGAATTTTATTTATAAATTGAGTTTTCTGACATTTTAATTGAACATAATTTTTTTTTCATTTTAATCAGTGTTTTCAATTGATTATTCTAAACGTTTTTTTGTTTAAATTGATTTTGTTAAAACCGATATTTTAGTGAATTAAAATGTTTATATTTTATTGGTTAATTTTTTTTCAACTGAATATTGATAATAGTTAATGAATTTTTAAAAATTATATTGTTATAAAATAAAATAAATTTTTTTTTAAAAAAAAAAATTTATTTGTTTTGCTAGTAGAATTCTCTAAATAAACAATATTACTTACGACTGAAAAAATTAAAATGAACTTGATGGTTCTTTAAAAAAAGTTAGCAAAAGAGACATTAAAGAAAATAACAACAATATTCAATTTATTATCCTATGTAGCTTGTTAAAGGGATTTTCTTGTTTTAATTATTGTTTTCATTGCCTTTCTGTTTTATAATACCTTATTTACCTGTTGTTTTTTTTTATTATTTTTAACATAGGCACAATTCTTATCCTGTGCAATTTAATTTATTTTTTTACATTCAAAAAAAACCTAAAAAATTAATCTTAAAAAGCTTTTCTTTAGGTTTACCCAAAAATCCACAAAGTTAATTTTGTACGAGATAATGAGTGAACCCAAAATGAACAAAAACATTTATGTCAATAGAAAAGTGTAAAAATATAAAAACAATAAATTTGAAGTCAACATTTAAAAATTTATTTTAAAAATAAACCTAGCGATTGATTCAAACCAATTAATTAATTAATTAATTAATTAGACTATTATTTATTTTCTTTTCAATTTTTCACAATTTTTCTCCTAAAATCATTTTTATGTCTTTTTTGTGTAGCTTTCAACTAGATGCTGAACTGAACAATTTTAATGACATAATTTAATATTTGTTTGAATTTACTGGAATTTCATTTTTGTAATTTCATATGGAATTTATCAAACTCAACAATAAAATCAAACAGATAAGGGCAGATTGAAACTTAAAAATAATATTTTTGCCAAAAAAGAATTTTTTGTTTACAAGGAAATAACTCTCAATTAAACAAATATATCTGTTGGCTAGAATAAAATAATCTTTCTTTATTCTTGTAAAAAAAATACTTTTTCCTTTGGAAAACTTTTATAATTTCATTCTGCGGCATGTTTCTTTGAAGCACTTATCCAGTGTTTTCTCGGCATTCGGCTGCAGGCGAGATTCGCACATGCATAATTTATTTCCAGCGCACAATTCAACAACTCTAAGCTGCCATGATAGTAATTCAATTTTCTCATCAAAATTTCTGTTTTGATTTGAGATATTTCAAAACGCAAATCATTTTCATGTGTATTGAAATTGAAAAAGAAATTTTCTTTGTTTCATTAAAACAAATATTTTTTTTAAATACGAAAGTCTTTAAAAAGTACTTGAAGTTAAAAGAGTCTTTGGAAATGTTTCTTCCGTATAAAAAAAAATTCTGAGCTTTATTTATAGTAAGGGATTTCAATTTATTTAACATAAAATTCAATTTTAACTTTTGAATTCAAACGATTGATTTCATTTTTTTTCACAGTGCAGCACGCTGATTTCTATTGGTTGTCATTATATCTGGTGTTTCATTGGTTAATTTTAATCATTTGAAAAGTACCGTTGCTACAATATGATTTGGCATTACGAGATAATATTATGCATAATTTAGAATGAAATTCGGTGATAAAGATAATAAAGTTTTATTAATTTAAATTAAATAGATTTTTTGGAATTTTGAGTAAAGTTTAATTTTTACAAAATATTAATTTAAAAAATACTTTAAACTTATTGAAAATTTGATTAAAATATTGTTTATATCATTTAAGTAACAAAACTGATAGTTAAATAAAAGGGAATAATTGAAAATAACAAAATTGTCCCCTTGTTATTAATAAGTTATTATAAAATCAAAAATATATAAAAGTGAATTTTTATATTAAAGTATTATTTAGAGTCACATGCACATCAATTACTTGCTTTGCACGTCAACTGCTATCTGTTCCAAATGTCGATGTGATATGCTTATCTCGTCGTGTGATTTTTGCTACACCTGTTTCAGTTCATTAAAAACTGATATAATAAAATGAAAAAATCAATATTGTTACAATATAGAAACATACATACTTACCCGTGTCTGCATGTGATTTTTTAACTGAATAAAAACTTATATTATAGGAAGGAAGTAAATAAAAGAAATTTTTTTTTAAACATAAACACATAATACATATATAATGCATGCAAACTTTCAAAATTTAGAAATGTTCAGTTCAATACAAACTCTATATAAAACTATTTTTATTACCTTTTTGGACAATTTTTTTTTTAAATTAAAGCCGAAAACTTTTTGAAAAAAACACCAAAAACTCTACTTTAAGTTATAGAGAAAATTAAGAAATAATTTCGTAAGATTTTTCATGAATTTCAATCAATTTAATATTTTAACAACATTTCAGATATGTTAAAGATATCCATCGAAACTCTAGGTTTTTGAGTTTTTACCTCATTTGCAATATACCAGGAGCAGTGGAACCAGAACCTTCAAATGAGGAGTTTAAAAAAACGGAAAACATAAGTTTTCCGATAACTGAAGTTTAAAAATAATATTTTTTTTTAAGTTTAAAAATTCCAAATAATTAATACCATTGAAAATGGGGAAGATTTTTATAAATTTGGGAAATTAACAGAAATTTCCAAAGCCTCATAAAATCAATAATTAATAAATCAATAAATATCAAAAATCTGGATTTGTCAAAAGGTAAAAAAGATGGCAGTAATGAAATTCTCGAATGCTAGAGATTTAAATTTCTTGAGGAATATTTTATTCTAGATTTTGACGAGTATAGAATTCAGAAATATGAAGCTCCTGATGACGAAACATATCAACCAATAGAAATGATTCGCCTAAGCTATTTTTCACAAATATTTGATTTTTTAAAACAGAGCACAGTGATTTTAATATTTTTAATTAATGAAGTAAGAAGTTAATATATTCGAAACTCAAAAGCCATGTTTGGGTAAAACTAGATTTTATCAAGGAATTATGGTTTTTGATCTTGTTACTTGATCAGAAAAAGTTTGCACAGTTTAACGTAAGGGAAAAAACTAAAGCAGTAAAATTTTTGGAATATTTTGTTTGCTAGTCTTAATATTTTATTTATTATCCGAAAAAATAGAAACATTTTTATTCATTAATTAATAATATAATCAAAGCAAACAAGTAATACTAATTGAAATTTAATTGCAAAAAACATCAAAAGACGTCGATAAGTTGTCAAAAAATAATTCTTTGAACAGAATATTGAAATAATAATTTTACAATTTCTATAAATAAATCAATTCACAACTAAAATGACAAAATAAAATGAAAATTTACATGTATTTTTATGGCATTTTTCGAAGAGTGCTTATTATTAATAATGTTATTATTATTTCATTCACTGTGTAAATTTAATACGGAAAAATACCAAAACTTTGCAATCAGTATTTATTATATTTGATGGAGATATTAAGGTTATTAGAAGCAATGTGTACTAACTGCATATCATAGACATTAAATAATTCCTGAATTTATTTGTTTTACTATGCAGAATTTTCATAATCTAGATATATTTTTAAATTGCAGGAGGAATTTTTTTAAAAATATCTTTAATTGGTCTATTTATATAAACAAAATTACAAACAAATAGAAATATATTAAAAATTTCAATTAAAAAATTTAACTCACTGCTTTATTTGTGACTTTTAATTAAAACTTGGTGTCTGTTGGTTTTTAACTTTAATCACTTTTATTTTCTTTCTTACTTTTGTTTTAATTAATTGACAATTCAATTTCTTGTTATTTTGTATTTATATGTTTAAATGAAAATAAGTGACATTCTGGAACTTTGAAAAATTAGACAGAACTCTTTTTCAGAGAATTATTTCTATAGTTGCAATTAGTAAATAAATAATTTAATAATTAAGACTGTTGAGAAAGAATAGATTCTAAATACTTTTCTTTGATAGTTAATTACCGTAGACTTTTGTAGAAAATCTTTAATTAATTAAAATTACAACTTAAATTATGAAAACTAATTATTAAACATTATAGCTTTGGTTCATTCGATTTATTTTTCACGCAATGTTTTTTTTAATTTTAAATAAGTTAACAAAATACTATTGTTTTTGTAAACATTTTTTTCTATTTTAATTAATTTATTATTAATAATAGTAATAATAATAATATTAAAAATAATAATAATAATAATAATAATAATAATAATAATAATAAATAATAATAATAATAATAATAATAATAATAATAATAATAAATAATAATAATAATAATAAATTAACTAGATGCAAATGTAATTATTTTAATGGATATACAAAAATATATTTAGTGTAAAGATAACTTTGATTATTTAATGGCATAACAGTTACGCCTATTATTAAAACAAAAAATCAAGTAGAATAATATCATTCCATTTAACATTATTTTAAAATTTAGATTATGTTTGAAAGTATTTTTATAGACTTTGATACCGATTGCATTAGTTACCTTTGATCAGCTATTCCCAACCTTTCTGGTGTCGCGACCCCTTGACAACAAATGCTAAGCTGTGGCGACCCCAACAATAAAATTAATATGTTGCTCCTCTGGGCCACTACATTTGGCAGCTAACTATTGTCTTTTTGACTTCGAAATATCTGATTTTATTTATTTTTTTACACTTTATTCTATTAAGTATACAATATAAATTTAAGTCTTAAATTTAAAAAGATAGTAAGAAACCACTGACTAGCGTAAGCAGATTATTTTCAGAAGGTCCCAGGTGACCCCTGGCAAATTGTCAAGTGACCCCTGTTGGAGTCGCGATCCACAGGTTGGGAACCGCTGCCTTAGATCTTTTACAATGTTGATTGTTATTTTTTGTTTGAATTATACTTAATTGACTATTTAAAACAATAACCCCATGATTTGGTTAGTAAATCAAAATTTAAAAATGAAATGTTCAATTATTAAACTGATTTGTTGTTAAATAAATTATACATTAAAATAATATTTATACAAAATTTATACAAAAAGCTCTTTACTCATATTTTCCTATTGTATATTCATAATTTGTCAAATTTGTTTAAACATTTTAATTATTTATTTATTTGTTTATTTGCACTATTATCCAAAATTGATAGAATTAAACAAATTTAACTCACAAAAATTCAGAGTCTTAATGCTATCACCATACCGAGTAGCAATTGTTATTTTTTAGTGTTTTTTTCAGAAAAAAAGTCAAATTTTCTTTTAGTTTTCTGTTGATTTCATAAATAGAGTATTTCATATTTCTTTATAAATATTGCGATTAAATTTCATCTCAACTTACTCAGAATGAAAACTAACCTACTTGAAGAGCAATGGTGATGCGTTCTACGTATTCGTTCTCAAATCCACTCTCATTACTTCAACAATAATTAACGTCAAGAAATCTTACTAAACTTGATACAGTTTCAAAGTTTGTACAGAAAGACACTGAAATACATTAAATTTAGTCTTATATACAATAATTATAAATAATTTTTATCTTTATTAGTATTATTATCATCGGAATTTTAAAATTAATTAAATTTTAAAAATTTTTTAAATTTTTTAAATTTTTAAATTTTTAATATTTTTGGTATTGTTTTAAACACATAACTTATGTGTTTTACTTTCAAATGACATTCATTGTAATTTGATCAGTTACAATTTTTTATAATGGAAAGAAAATTAATTAATAATATTATATTATAGACAACATATCAACTTAACTGTGTATTGAAAATATTATTACTCTCAGTAAAATAAACACTGGCCTCACTATTATAATAGTAAAAATGCCACCAACTTTACAATACAATTATTAGTTCCGTTTGGTTGCGATTTTTAAAAATATTTTTTTAACTTTAATTTATTAACGTTTAATTTATTGTAATTCGGATTTCAAGATTTATGCTCACCAAAATATTACTGATACTCTCAAGAAAATGGATCTTAAAATGGATTTTCTTAATTTATGTTTAAATAAAAGTTCATATTTTAGTTCCAAAATTGCATGTCTAATTTAAAATTATTTAAAAGAAATTAAATATCTTTTTAGAAAAATAATTAAACTAAAATAAAAATATAGAACTTATTCTGGCTGCATGCCATTGATTTGTATGTGTGTACGCATCGATCAGTGTGCATAATGTTCTGCTTATAACTGGTTAAATAGCAAAATGGTACTTAATTCGCATACTTAATACTTTTATAAAATTAAACTTGGATATTCATTTTCGTTTTTATAACATTATAAATAAATGAACCCAGTCATTTTTTGTGAAATGGGAATTTATTGAATTTAAACATTATATAAAATATAAAAAAAGAAACCTTTCGTGCTGAGTGAGAATATTTCAAATTCACGATATTTAATGCGCCAAATCATTCTACTAATATTAATAATAAATAAAAATTTTATCCATCAACTCAAAACAAAAACTTGAAAAATTTTTATAATTTATTTTTTTACCAAAGAACAAATAAGAAAAACAAATAATTCACTGAAAAATGTCCCAAAGAAAATCAGCTAAAAATAATAAATAAATTTCCCTTGTATCATCTGGTTGATTAATATTTGAGAAACTTTTCCAATTCTCTAAAGAATTGCTTCGAAAAATATCCGAAAACCTGAAAATATTTTAGTTATTTCAATGCATACTCTCACCTGGATCATTAATAATTAAAACAAAAACTGTTTTTTTACCAATGAATAAATTTACGTTTTCATTTCTGTTTTTGTTATGCTTGAAAAATTTATAGCATTTGGAAATAATTTCTATGGAAAGTATCGAATTGCCTTATTAGTATTTGACTAAGAAAGTTTTTATTTCATTTTTACTTCTTAATCTTTTATTATTATTATTATTATTATTATTATTATTATTATTATTATTATTATTATTATTATTATTATTATTATTATTATTATTATTATTATTATTATTATTATTATTATTATTATTATTATTATTATTATTATTATTATTATTATTATTATTATTATTATTATCATTATTATTATTATTATTATCATTATTATTATTATTATTATTATTATTATTATTATTATTAGTATTACTATTTTTATTATTATTATTATTATTTTTATTATTATTATTATTATTATTATTATTATTATTATTATTATTATTATTATTATTATTATTATTATTATTATTATTATTATTATTATTATTATTGTTATTATTTTTATTATTGTTATTATTATTATTATTATTATTATTATTATTATTATTATTTTCTATTTCATTTAGGTCCATGCGCATGATAAAGACAGTGGAGACAATGCTGCAATTACATTTTCCTTGTTGGACAATGAAGATTTCAAAATTGATGCAATTTCTGGCTGGATCTCCGCCAAGCATACATTTGATAGGGAAACAAAAAATTATTATTTGGTAAGTCGTAGAGATAATAATTATACATTTGTAAGTTTTTACTAATTCCGATCAAGCTCCGTTAATAAATTAATGGTATCTCAAAGATTTGCAGTCTACAAATCTCTTCTTTAATGCATTTTGTCTTCGAGTTGAAAAGAAAAATCTCTAGTTTTGTTTGTTGTGTCAAATTTTCTGTAATTTTTATTTATTTGTCATTCAATCCATTAAAACACTGAGTTTTCTACTTAAAAGAAATTTCAATAGTTAATTTTTCAAAAACGAAAAATTAAATTTGAAAGTATATTTTTCACAATTCAATAAAAGTTTTGGAAAGAATGAATAAAAGAATTAACGAAATTATTTTGTTTTAATTCAATGACTTTTTAACTTTGTTTGAATAATATTTTGATTTGATTTTCTCACAATTAAAAGTTGAGAAGTGTTCCGGTAATTATTTGAGCGTCATCTTTATTTTTAATTTAATTTTGAATAGGATATTTTTTATAATTTTTTTAATAAAAATAAATTTTAAAATTTTTTTAAAATTTTTAAAAAAATTTTTTAATAATATTATATTAGTTTTTTTACTGTATTTGTTGTTTTTTAATTATTCTTAATTTTTTTCTTGTTCTTTTTTTGTATGGCGCTACTGATTTTTAATCTTGTATATTTTTTACTTTTTTTAAAATAATTTTACATTATTTTGCTTTGCTTATATTTTATCTATTAACGCCTCTCTTTAGAATTAATTCAATTAAAAATTAGAGCAAAATCTAATAATTACAAATTTCAATAAAATCTACAAAATATAATTAAATTAAAATTTTTTAGTGATTCAAGAGATTTTTTTTAATAAAAAGAAAATTTTTTTCCCGAATGGAAATTTTTTATTTTTATTCAAAGCCAAATTTTACCAAGTTAAATTAATTAATGAAATTTATTAGATGAATTCTTTGATTCGTCAATTAGTCGGAATAATTGAATTACAAATTTCAATTACGAATTATAATCTAATTTTTGGTGAATTATTCAAATTACATTTCATTAAAACTAATCAAAAATACTTTTCAATTTTAATTTCGAGGTAAATAAATGTGTTTTCAGTAAATCCTGCAAATTGTTAATAAATAAAGTAAAAATTTAATTAATTAAAAAAAATTCATTTCAATCCTTTGATAGAAAACTGAAATCGTTTCATCTTCATTTTTCATTGTCAATCTGGAATTTTTTATTTTTGTTTTAATCAATTAAATTATGATATTTAAATTAATTAAATGTTAATTTTCCGAGAGAAAATTTTTGTGGATTAAATTGAATGAAAATTTGTTAAATATTTTTTTATTATATAATTTTTGTTTATTAATAATATTTTGAGACTTTAGGTTTCAATTTGGGTTTGTAACCTTGGGTTTTGGGTACCCTAATATTTTATTCGTATTTCGAGACTCAAGAAAAAGTAACTCGCCAATATGTTAAACACTTCAATATGTTTTTAAATAGTTTAAGTATGTTAAATCACGTTTATGTATTGTTTTTTAAATAAAAAAAACTGGTTTTAATATTATTAAAATAATTTTTTTTTAAATATTTTAATATAGATAAAAATTATAATATTTATATAAATAACATTTTAAATTAGTTAAAAGTATTTGAATATATTTTTTAAATGTTTATTTATTACAAAATTAAATTAATAAAAAATAATTTGTTTTAATTAAAAAAAGTTAATTCATAGTATTTTTAGTTGGTTTTGTGCATATATATTTTGTATTTATTCAGAAAATATTTTGTATAAATATAACCTATAAATAGAAATATGTTTAAATATTTAACATTTAAATAAACATTTGTAAATATTTGTTTTATTTTTTAGTAAAAAATAAGCATACAATTAATATACATTAAATTCAATAATTATTTTCAAATTATTTCTGTTTTTATATTTAACAACTGTTTATTGTGTTAAATGTTATGTCTGTAATTTCTTACAAGGTTTACTGGACCTTTTGATGATAAGCTTTCCTGGAGCTCATATCATGGTCCCCTCAATTTTATTTTGAAAACCCATTCATTTGTAAATATGGAACTCAAATCAACTTTTTTTTATTATTATTATTATTATTATTATTATTATTATTATTATTATTATTATTATTATTATTATTATTATTATTATTATTATTATTATTATTATTATTATTATTATTATTATTATTATTATTATTATTATTATTATTATTATTATTATTATTATTATTATTATTATTATTATTATTATTACTATTACTATTATTATTATTATTATTATTATTATTATTATTATTATTATTATTATTATTATTATTATTATTATTGTAATAGTTATTATTATTGTAATAATTGTATTAGTACTAATATTTTTCTATGAAGAGTACTTATAGGAGTGCTATAATAAATTGCATTTGTTTTAAACGGTGACATGAACCAATCATTAATCTCCAATTTAATAGCTACAATTTCAAAAACTACAAATTACTTAAAGATGTAATAAAGGTCAAAACAATTATTATTTGTAGAGTTTTTCCCAAAATTCAATTCTACAAAATGGCTTCTGAAAAGCAATTCATTGGCATTATTACCTTCAATTAACTATACTCAATTATTTGTACGAAAATGTCGTTAAGCTTCAAGGAGCAATTTTCGAATCTGAAATTCAATTAATTATTCTTCGGAATTAATTTAATTCAACATGCAATTATTAAAAGGATTACAGAAATCTTATTCAAATTAAATAAATAATTTGAATTTATTTCTTTAGATTACCTTTAGAGTATTTTTATATTTACTTTGAACATTTTTTCTAATCGCTCTCTAAGTGACATTTTTCTAACGCAATATTTTTTTAGAAAATAAATCAAAATATTTTAAATATTGCGAGATTTATAAACGTTTTAATAGGAAACTAAAGTTTACATTTGAATTTTTTTGTAGCATTTTTCTATTTAGCAAAACAAAATATACTTTAATATTCGATTTGCAAAATAATCACTTTCATTTTCTTTACCTATACTTTTATAGCTACTTCAAAATTATAAATGAAATTATAAAATATTATTCTTAATTATATATTAATTCAGGGACATATTGAAAAACACTAAGTTAATCAATAGCTAAGACTCAAAGAAATTATAATTTTTTTTTGCACTTGAAGATTTTACGATAAATCTTTATATAAATCTATTCACAACAAACATTTCTGTATGCATTATAGAATTCGGTAATATTATAACTTTATTTTGTTTGGTTGGATGAAATGCGGTTGATTCGATCGATTGGATCTGGCAGTTTGGCATTAATAAGTATGTGAGCATGCATCTGACAATGTACACATTTTTCTGCTTATATCAGATTGAATTTGCAAATGCTGCATTGCATTGACATTCTTAACTGCACGAATTCTAAATGCACAAATTTACATTTGGTCTGTTAATTTAGTCTATTTGGTTAATTTTAATTGTAAGCTAAAAGATTTTTTTTCAATTTTTAAAAACAAGTTTTCTTTTTTAATTTCAATAATTTATAACTTTTTAATTAATTAATTAAATTTGTTAATTATTCGTTTTTGATTTAAATTTATTTTTAGTAAAATTCTATTTCATAAACCAAACTTATTATTTAAATATAAAATGAAATAATTTAAAAAGATTTTAATTTATAAATCATAACTCAAATATTTCAGTTTGTGAATATGTAAAAAACTTTAATTTAAGAAAATTGAAAAAAAAATATTAATTGAAAACTTAGAATATTAATAAATAAAAATAACAACGAGTCGAATTCGTGTAGAATTAACAGGTTAAAACTATTTTAATTCAATGCAAATAAACTGTATGAAGATTAGACAAATTAATTCTCAAATTCTCGTTATTTGTTTATTGTTTTCATTAATTTTTCTAAATTTGTCGAATTTTTGCAACGCAGACTTATTGGAAATCCCAAAATGGTGAGCTTTGGTAAAGCCATGGTCGTACTGTTAATGTATAAGTCTAGAATTTCATCCATTTTGTCACTGCATCTGTCCTTTATCAGTGAGAATTTGTACATTTTGTACAATTTGCAAATTAAGTAAAATTGCTTTCAAATACAGAGCTGAAATATGAGATTTTTTCTATATTTATTGTATATCACATATTAACAGGAAATTTAACTTATTTAATTTTGTTTAATCATCCTTATTATTATTAATTATTATTATTATCTTTTTTTTAATTATTTTTTTTTTATTATTATTTTTATTATTATTATTATTATTATTATTATTATTATTATTATTATTATTATTATTATTATTATTATTATGTTCTAGATAAATGTCGTTGTACGTGACAAAGGTGATCCCCCTTTATCCTCAACGGCATTGGTCAATATTACAATAAAAGATGTAAATGATAATGCTCCTGAACTGAAGCATACGATGGATTTAAATTTATCAGAAAATCAAAAAGTAAACAAATTGGAACTATTAGCGGTTCTTAGTTACGAAGACAAAGATGAAGATGAAAATGGAAGGGTAACCTTTTCAAAAATTTGGCCATATGATAGCAACTTCCTATTAACTTCGAATGGTTCAATTTTTTACAATTCGGTATTTGACAGAGAAACTCAAGTAAGTTTGTGGAAAAGGCAGTTGATTTAAATAATTAACATTTACTATCCGATTTAAACAAATCTGCGACAATAATACTTATCTAATAAAAATTCGTAGAATTTTCTTCAAGTATTTTAAAGATAAGATTTTCAAGATTTATTAATTAATTTGCTATAAAAAAAATAAAAGTACTAATAATAAAGTTAAATTAATCTTATGGCAATCATATGTATGAGACAAGTCAATAAAATGGTACAAAACTAATTGAGAGAAGAAAATAAAGTGAGTGAAAACATACAAACACGGCATATATACACACATCTCATATACACACATCATTAAAATAATATAATCGAAATTTGAAGCATTTTAAATGAAAAAAAATTGTATTTTTTATTTTATTAAAATTTCGTATACAAATAAAATATAACATTTGGAATTTTTCCCAAAAGGTTTCATAAAATAATTTATTTAACAAGGTTTTTATTCAACATTTTTATTCATTGTATGCTTATATATACTGTACAATGCCTTAGTCGAGATTTTTTCATTAAAGTTTTTGGATTAAGCATGTATTGTACAAGAGACAAAACTGTTAGTAAACAATAATAAATGTGATGAAAACTTAAAAAAATAAAACACTCATATTTTTTTTTAATAAAACAAAAGTTGTGATCATTTATTTATTTTTATTCCAGGATCGGTATTGTTTGTCAGTACGTTTACAAGATCACGGTTATGATAAGCAACACTATTCAACGGGAACGGTCTGTATCAAAATTCTCGATCAGAATGACAATGAGCCCATTATCAAGAGTCCAAAAGGCCTGTTACCAGCTGGTTAAACATCCTTTATTTATTTATTTTATATTCATAAGAGAAATTGAAAATTTAGATAACATTTTTGGTCCCACCTCTGCTCCTTTCATTCCAATTATTTTATCATTGTATGAGACTCCGGGGTATAAGTTAGTAACAATCGAAGCAAAGGACGACGATGACGGTGACAATGGCACAGTAATTTTTTCCTTGGATACTCCTTTGGGTATGCCAAAGTTATTTAAAATTACTCCTAACACGGGAGATTTGTTATTAAATCAAACTTTATCCGTCGTTGATATTGGAATGCACAGAGTGCGCATTACGGTTCAAGATCTTGGAAAGCCGTCTTTATTTACTTCTCAGGTTTGTTGATATATTTTGAATATTTTTGTTGTTTTAAATTTTTCTTTTACTTTATTTTATATTTCATTCATCTGAATTTAGATTTCAACTGTAAATCGATTACTTTTATAACACAAATTTTCGGCAGTCTTTATTCGACAGTTAAAAAGCATTTCCAAAAATTTGTGTTAAATCAAAAACAGTGATCTAAAGCCAAAATAAAAATGATGATAAATGAAATCATAAATAAAAACGCACTAAAGATGAAGAAAGAAATAGTGTTGATAGTACATTTATTTAACATGTAAAAATTATTTATCAATGTTTTACTGAATTATGAAACAAAAATTATTTATAAACAGATTATTCTTGAAAATAAGTAAAACCAAATCCATACAAAAGTTGAATGAAAACAATTTAAAAAATTTATGGAATAAAATAAAAAGATTAAATTCTAAAAATATAATTTTAGATTTGGTTTTTAAAGTATTTTTAAAATTTATGTTGTATTTTTTAATTAGCTTTTCTGCTTCACATTATATTAATCAAAATTATGGAATATATTTTTATTTAATAAATTAAAATTATTTAAAAATAAAAATAAAAATTATTCTAATCACATCATGTCACTAATAAGTAATGCGTTTTTATTACATATTTAAAAATTTAAATAAAACACTTCATAAGTAAATCATATATTTTTTGTTATTTTCTACAACTGTTCTACTTTTTATCAAAATTCTCAATTTCTCTTTTGTAATTGAAGATAATTTTGTAAATTTTAAACAGTCGAAGGTTGGTCAAACAAAATGAATCGTTTTTTTTTTGGAGTTGTCAATGGCACTCTATATACACCACTGTAAAGTGGCAAGGTAATAGTGACTCTAATACTGCTTAAGGGGATTTTACATATATTCTCTAATATTATTAGATAAAAATTTATATTTGTATTTGTATTGAAATGGTATTTTCCACACAAGTTTCCACACAACGTCAAATAATATCACAAGCCTGTATTACTGTGGGGCTTTCAATGAGAGGGTAAATTTCATATTGTTTGTTTTTCAATTAAATATATTAAAAAGATAATTTTGCCATCAAATTATTTTCATAGAGAACTGTATTATTTAATGTGACTGACATATACTATTGCTTATTTGTAAAAAATAATAAGTTGGCACCCTGAATTAATTGGCAGTGTAGCTTGGCACACCACAGCTAAAAGGTTGCCGATCCATAATTTAAATCTTGCTTACATGAAATCCAGGACAAAAAATTAATTGATCAACTTTTGAAGACGAAAAAAATACCACTCCAAAAGAAAACCTAATCTTTTATTTTTTTTATCAGTAAAATATATGTATGATTTTTCATTGATTAGCGTGACCTTGAAATTTACAAGTGTTAATGATTCATTCAATAGTGTTAATTTGTATTTTGATTATGTTCATTTTATACTTTAATCATTAATAATTTTTCTGCTAAATGATAAATAATTCGATTGTATATAATCAAGCTTTAATTAAAATTTAAATTAAATATTTTAAGATAATTAAAAGATAAAATTAAGAAAATTAAATCAACATAAGACACGGAAATATTTTAATGTCACACAAATAGATGAGAAATAATATTTAGTAAAAATAAAATAAAGCATTTAAACTGTTAGTAATTTACGGTAGAAACCCATTCAAAACACTTTTCATTTGTTGTCGGTTTGGGATTCTCTGAAAAAGGAAAATTGGATCCTGGATCAGGTAATCAAGGAAATTTAATCAAACAAAAGTTACCTATTGATGGGTTTTTGAATTTAGACTCCTAATTTATAAATTTTCACAAAAAAATACTTTATCTATTACAAAAACAACAATTCTAAAAGAAAACAAAAATAAATCTCTGGTTTTCATTTATTTAATCTTTTCATCTCTATTCAACTGAAAATAAACTAGAAATGTTGGGGAAAAAAGAGAAAAAAAGATTGAAATCATTTTCATTTCTCATGGAAAATCATTTAAGCATTTCAATGTTGATTAAATGGATTTTTCTATGAAAATCGATTTTTTCACTTATTTTTTTATTATATTGATTTTTTTTTATAAAATTCTTTAAAAATTTCTGACTTGAACATTCAATGTTGTAAGGTAAGGAGAATCGTATACTCATGGAACCAAGTTTTGAACCCTCTAACGGAAAATATTGGAAATATATCTCAGAATCTGTAGATTTTGTCTAATAATACACAAAAGTATGTAAACAAAATAGAGTTTTGAATTTCGTTGAAAGTAGTCTTTAGGTATATATGAAGGCATGTTGTTGAGCCTAATTAGGTTATCAAATGAAAGTTTTGGATTGTTTTGAAACTTACGAAATGTTTACAAAACGGCAAAGGAAGCTTGGAAAATATAAGCTGTTAATTGCGTCTTATATATTTAAACAAAAACTGTGAATTTTCTTAGAAACTTAATGACAATCGTCAATAACTACAAAAAAAACTGCGGCAATGCCCATTAAACATCAAATTTTCAATTTTTAGAATGTTATCGAACACATTTTATAAGATATCTACGAGAAGCAAGCATAGCACCGGTTTAGTATATCATACATAATTTGCCTTACCAATTCGTGATTAATTCCAGTTATTGATTCAAACTACATCAAGCCACGTTGACACAAATCACCCATAATATAAAACAAAAAACCCTACACTATAGAAACACAAAAAGAGATAGAGAAATAAAATAATGCACATTAACACAACCCATAGTAAAACATGCATGTAAACTTTTAACATGTAGCCATCCGAAGTTGAAAAAACCCTATAATAAATTAATTTATAGATATTTTTGAGATATTTTTAGAAAGAAAAATGGCGGAAAAAACTTTTAATTTCAATTTTGAGGTTTTTGATAGGAAATTTCGAGTACATGAGGATGTATCTTCATAAGATTTACCCTTAAAACTAAAATTAATTTAATATTTCGGACATTTCTGTCGAAAAAAAACAAAACCTGAAATCCGAAAAAAAGCATAAATTGTAAATTATATTAGTAAGTTTTAAAAAATAATCATAAACCCAATTATTATTTTGTGTACATATTCGAAGATTTTTTTCAAAATATGTATAAAAAATATAATTATTTAATGCAATTAATACTTTTTGTAACTTCAAAAATAATTTAACTTACTTTTTTTGAATAATTTCCCAAAAATAAGTTATCATAAAATAAATCATTTCCTGAATATTTATAATCATTATTAATAATCATTATTAATAATAATATACATGAGTTTGTAGATCAAAAGTTATAATTATAAGTTTGAATAATGATTTAATTTCCTTGTAAAATCATAATTCAACTCTTAAAATTTTATAACTTTAAGCTTTAAACTTTAAAAAATAACTTACTTTGCAGCCATTTCAGAAATGGCTGAAATCCATTAAATTTTCACAAAAAATAAATTCCAATAAGTTTATTTGTTTCAACTTGCATTATAGCGGAATTTATCTCAACTTCGCTTGGTGTACTTCAATGACAAATGTAACTTTGACATACTGGATAATTAAATTTTGATGCTTTTTATTGGCAGTGCTTACCAAATATGAAGAGATTTAGAGTTTTGTTTGTTTTATCATGTTAATTGTATTATTGAATTTTTAAAAAATTTTAATTTTCTAAAAATTGATAATTGTCAAATTTTCAGTTTGAGTAATAAAAATTTAGAGTTTTTATTTAAATTTCTGTAATGGATTTCATTGTTGTTCTTTTGCTTTTTATTTTCACATGAAAAGAAATTCGTGTGATTAATAGGCATTCGTTGTATAGTGAAAGAAAAAATATATACTGTCTTTTTTTCAGGATGAAAGAAATATTTTAGTATTAGATAATTATTTTTAATTAAAACAAAAAATTTTAAAATTTTAAGTAATTAAAAATTATTAAAATAATTAATTTTAGAATTTTATAAATGTTAATTAAATAATTTCTATTGAAAAATGTTAAAATAATTTTGTTCACTCAAATATATAGTTTTAATTAGAATAAAATATTCGAAAAATATGGCTATTTATTTAAATTTTTTAAAGTGCAATATTTTTAATGAATAAAAAGAAACTTTAAGTAGTAAAACTCGATTTTTAATAAATGCAATTAATTACATATTTATACATTATCTGGTAATTATGTATTCATAAATGTGTAAAAAATTTATAACAATATTTCAAAATGAGCATGAATATTGGATTTTGCACATTTATTTTAGTGTTAGATTATTTTATCTTATTCAAAATATATTCAAAAATGTCTATGTTCAACATGAGTGTCTTTTTATGCTCAATAATGTTTCTATTTTTACTTAATCAGACATGTTTTGAACTAGTTTTCGAGATTGTGAGTCCCTCTGCTGTATGTGACATTACATCCATTATATGTTAAACTATATTTGTTGCCTAATATATTATCAACCTTGCAATATTTAGAAACAATTTTCAATATTTATTTAGAAATGTATAATTTAAGGTCTAAGCCAAACCCCTCATGTGTATTACACAATTCTCGGACAACTAATCATTGGTTTTAAATTGCATGTATAATTGTGTAAGAAGCTAAATATTTATTAAAATATTAATTTAAATTCTAATTAAGGGACCTTCAAAAAACACTCAACTTCATTTAATGTAGAATAACTAAAAATTGGGTATATTCTTAGGCTAAAAAAATTTAAATCTTTCAAAAATGTTAAAATTATAATAAAACAAACACCAAAATACTATGCAACTTTCCGTATAATATTATTATAAGCCCCCCTCATAAAAAAACATGTTTGATTTCCATTGCTCATATCTATTAAAAATAATTTTGTGTTAATTGTAATTAAAATAAATACTTTAAAAATAATAATTAATAAAAACAATTAATTAATAATGTTGAAAAAAATAATTGAAAAAACTAATTATTTTTAATATAGGTTGCCGTGATAAAAATCGAAGATCGTCCTCCTTCATCCGAAATATTAACGGAGCCGGGCTTGGGGGGCATTTATTGGATAGGGGGAAAGAATTTACTCGTCGTCATCATCCTGTCGACTCTCAGCGTTATTTTGATCGTCATTCTTATTACCGCAATTCTATGTTTACTGAAACCCTGCAGAGACATTGAGAACGGCAATGGAAACACCTTATACTCTTATGAAGGAACCAATCGGTATTTTTCAAATTGTGCTAACAAAATAAATGTTGACTATTTTCAATCGTCTATTTTAAGGATGAAAAAGTTCTGTGAAAATCCCGACGAGGAAAACATCGGCTACTCCGTTGACCGAACACTGCTTTCATCCTATACAAACAACGACATGATCAATCAACCTCAAATACTTTTAGACAATTATATTTATCATCCAAATGGAGATTTTCCTGAGGAAATTTGCGTTGATCAACATTATCAACAATGGCCGGTGTTCCAGGTTTTCATTTTTCATTCTACATCATTTAATTATAGTTTCGTAATGGCCAATCATTTAAACAAATTAATGACAATATTGCCTTGAACTTTTAACTAATAATTTTTCATTTAACGAAGGAAGCTGAAAGTTTTTTCATTAATTTATGTAATGCGTAACAAATTGCCCGTATGATCTACATCCGTGATTAAAATTTCTTTTGTTAGAACTATTTTATAATATTATGTTATAAATTCTCGGATTATATTTGATTATATTAAATTTAGGTAAACGAAATTTATTTTGTTATCCATTGTTTTAAACGTCGATTTATTTTAAAAACCGGTCTTTAATACACCGGTAGTCATTAATGTCTACTTAATCATTGTTGAAAATGCGTTTCATGTAGGCTTGCCAGAATTTTCAAAACTCAAATCGGGACAGTACAAAAAAAAATTTATTTTCTATGTATTAATTTATTAAGCTTTTAAAAATAAACTAAATTTAATAGGAACACAAAAATTAACATTCATTTCATTAACTTTATATAAAAATTCAGTTAAGCTAATGAATAAATAATAAATTAAAAAATATAATATTTAATTATCTGAACTAGCAACGCAACACGTGCATAAAACAAACACCACTAACTTCAATGATATTATAATTTATTTTGACAGCTACCATTGACATTGATAAAAATAAAATTTGTATCACTGAGCAGTGTTACCACTTTTCGGCATCTACAATGTACCAAATTAAAATGCACCGTATTTGAGCAGGGTACGTTCAGATTTTTAATTTTGGGCCGATCAACAATTATTTTTTTTTGGGACACTCGAAAACTTCTCTAAAACGAGACAATCCCGATTAATCGGGACGTCTGGCAACGCTAGTTTTATGGTGAATTATACATTGTCGACAACAAAGAAGAACAAATCAAAGATGTAGTTTACGTCCAGGCGTTTTTATTAATCGCTCTGTAAATAAACAATTTTTAATGACTGAATTAATTCTTGCATGAAATTAATACATACAAGAAACAAAATCCTAGAAGAAACTGGCCATTAGAATTATTATCATAATAATTAAATAATCAAACCATATATAATTGTTATTAATAACAATTTAATGTAATTCATTTCATTATTTATGAATATTTATTATTTCATTAATTTATTTCACCATAATTACAATCTAGTCCACACTTTATTGATTACAACTACACAAGCCAATTAACCAATTATAAATTTGCAGTGTTTACTGCAACACTTGCTGAAAAATATTTTATCAACTCAATTTACAATAACAATCTGGTTTTAATATCAAAATATACTTTGGCTTTACTGTTTTCTTATAATTTTCTTATAATTCACAAGTAAAATACACAACTTTATTTTCAATATATTTCTTGTTGATTGTGTCCTTCTTTTTTGTAAGCATTTGTTTGTTTACTTAGTTATATTTTGCTATTACATTTTTTTGATCAACCACCTTTTGGTTATGATTTGTTTTCACAATTCCTATTTGATTTTTTTCAAAAGTGTATGGATAATATCAGCGTCGGCTTTACGAGTGATGCATTGGGCGGCATGATTAAGAGGTGGCAAATTGACCGAAATTTTTTTACGTTTTTTTAAATTTTATTTTAATAATTTTAAAAAATCATAAAATGTTCTAATTTATAATAATAAATTGTCTAATCTTAATATGACTTTTAGAATTTGTATAAAAAATATACATAAGGATAGATATCTATAATAATAATAAATATTTTACATATCTTTAGGTGTTTACAAGTTTTTTCTTCCAAATGGTTTGAGTTTCAGCTAAACATTTTTTGAAAATTGATTTAATTCAAATAAAAAGAAAATTAATTATCCTAACTTTCCCAACTTCACAAAATCGTTAATGTTTTCTTTTATATTTAAACCATATCTTTATTTTTGTTTGTGTTGTGAGTATTTTTGAAGCATTTCCAATAGCAATATATTTAATCTTACATAATTGCTATCAATCAATATTTGCGTTAGGTAGGTCTACAAATTTATATTTAATTCAACTATCATTACATTTTCAGTTTTTTAATTAAATTTAATGTAGAAAAAGTAAAAAGTTTTTTAATTTTGGACAAGAGAAAAAAACTATCTGGTTCTGAGACAAGAACGATTAGAATGCCCTGGCCACTTTGTCAATTGAACGTGAAATTGCCAAAAATTTAAATGAAGAGGAATTAATTGACAGGTTTGCTACTATAAAGGCTCGAATAAAAATATAAATAACTCTTAAATTTAAAATAAATATATTCATACATTTTTCCCAGTATTTTTATTATTAAAAAGTTTAAGAAAATAATATGGGGGCGGAAAAATTTATATGTGCGCATGGCGTCACAACTGTTGAGCCGGTACTGGATAATATTTTATTATGAATTTTGTTTTATTTTTTGAATATTTTTTCTTATTAATAAATAGTAATTGTTTCTTTTAAATGGATTGAATTGGTTTTTCTATTTTTCCGTAATTCACTTTTTTCTAAACATTTTCTATATTTTGTTCGTTTCGCAACTTATTTTAATTATTTAAATAATAATTTGAATTTAATATTTAATAATTTAATAATATGTCTTAAAATTTCAGGCATCTGATGAATCAAAATTATCCCAACTGCAAAATTCCAATTTTAACTACTGTCCAGCAGAAGGCGCCATATCAAATAATTTACAATTCTTTAAATTCAATCTTAACAACAGTAATGAAAACACACTGAATTCATTCATTCCTATGTCAAGTTATAATACTGGTCCCAAAGCCAGTTCGTTCGGTCATCCGACTCCCTTATTTCTCTCCCCCATGAATTTATCAAAGGTTCTTCAACATGACGAGCAACAGTCGGATAGTGGCAGGGGAAACAGTGATGATGATATTGTCAACCTCAGTAACAACCAATCCAGTGTCATTTATCAAAAAAGTAATATTAAAGTAATTTTATTATATTTATTTTATATTAATTTCAATTAGTTATTTTAATTATAAATTTAGTTTTAGTAAGCTAATAATTATTTATGACTTCATTTTTCTTCATTTATTTTTCGACTATAGATCAATGTTTGTTATTTACCAGAACTAGAAACAGTGACTTACAGTCACAGACTAAATCTGGATAAATGAAATCGTAAATGAAAGCAGATCAGGAGTGGAGAAACAGATTAATGATTTAACAAATAATAACTACTTGGTTGATTTATTTTATATGAATTATTAAAGAATATAATTATAAAAATATTCAAACCTGTAAATCTTATCTAAAATCCCTTTTTGTTTCCTTTGTCTTCATTTCTTACATACTATCAATCAATATTGTATATTATATTTAATACAAATTTACAGCATTGCCTTTTTAAGTGCTATTGACAAATTCAATTTACAAACAAAAACAAAATGAAATTTATATATATTTTTAAAAAAAGAAAACCCAAAATCGGTACCTTGACAGACTTTAATCAAAATATTTTGTATCCAAAGATTCCCTAATAGGCTTAATATATGGATACACGTGTATTATTTTTTATATATTGAAAACAATTGTTAAAAAGACTAAATATTTTTATAATATAATCTTTTTTAAATAACTTTATTATATTAAAATATTATTAAAATTGTAATTAAATAAATTTGACAATGGCTAAATTAGTAAAAGCTCTACTTAAACACTCGTTTTACGATTTGTTTCGACATTTTTCTTGTATCGTAAAGTTGAATAAAAACACTTTAGATATTGTAGGGTTTTTTTTTTAAATGTTTTTAATTTTATTTTTTTATATAATGAACCACTTTCAATTTTCAATTATTTTTTTATTTTATTGTTTTTAAATAATTTTAATAATTTATAATTTTAATTTAAACAAATAAAGACATTTAAAATTATAAATTACAAATTATTTAACCTAATAATTTAATACATTTGAAAACAACAATTTACATACCTATAATTTATTTCGCTAATATTGATCAATTTCTTTGTCGACAATGTTCACAAACTTGAGTACAGAGATGATTGGAAGTATTTTCAATGTATGTGGCATTGCACCCATCACGTGTAAATTGTTATTAAAATTAAATAATATTTTTACAAACCGTTTGTAATACGAACTTCGTATTGTGTATCCGAAACTAAAAACAAATTAATAATTTTTTATCCTCGCTAATTTTTTTCAAATACCCAAATTATATTTTTATTTTTTATTATTTTTTTAAATTTATTAATGTTTTAAATTTTTTATTTATTAAAATAATCAATTATTTTTTTGATATATTCTTTAAATATTTTTTTATATTAAGACATTGTAATATTTTGTTATTTACAACACTGGATTATTAAAAAAAAATTTTCTCGGCTTTGAAAAAATTCTTTGGAGATCCTAGAAAGAATAGAAAAAAAAATTTCACCCATTGATAATATTAGGCTTTTATTTTTGGGTATTTTGATTGTATAGGAAGAGGATGTCAATGGAATACAAAAAAAGTAAGAACAATTTGACTTACATTTCAAAAGAATTAAAATTGTGAACTAACACTTCAGTTATCATTGTTAAAATCACTTAAAAATCACTTAAATTAAAAAAAATTTCATAATTTTAATTTTTTCATTAACATGGTAACAAATACATTTTGTAAGCAGAAAATCTTTTGCATGTGGAATCTCCGTGTATCAAAAATGTTACAACTATTCTCCCAACGACTCCCTGCTTCCTTGCTCTAATTAAAGATATTGAAATTGAAAATGTTATATTGAAATTTAATAACGTTTTCCTGTATTTTTTGTTCTTTTTTTAATTTTTTTATTTTTTTAATTAGCGTATTTTTCAAAACTACTTTTTTGTGCCAATCGTTTAAAGTATAGAATGGAAAATATTATAATAATTATATCATATTTATTATTATAAATCACCTTTCAAACAACTTTTTGACCATATTTTAAACTGCCTCCACTGCCATCAAAAGATAAAATGGATATAATAAATAAATTTAAAAAATTATAAAATTATTATTATTCTTTTAAATTTTAAATTCACCTAAATAATTTAAAAAATTATCTTTAAAATTATATTTAATTTACTTTCATAATTATTTCATTTTCATTTATCACCAACCAATTCATATATTTTAAAATATCAATTTAGCAATGTAATACATTTGAAAAAGCCACAGTCCAACATTAAACTATTTAAAAGCATTCATAATTCACAAGTTTATAGTATTTTGCACATTAATTTATGGGTCTAAAATTATACATGCCTATTTTACTCCAACGTCCCTTGTTTTATTTACTTGTTTTAATCCCTTCGGTTGACAGTGTTCAAGAACTCGAGTAAAGGGATGACAGGAAATGATACTAACGAGATACGAGCGCAATCCAACTGAAGTTTCAGTAATGTTTTCTAACAATTTAATATTTTTCATGTTTTTTTCAATAAATATGTTTATTATTATTAAAATGAGTGTTTGAATGGCGATTTCTTTTAATTATTATTATTATTATTATTATTTTTATTATTATTATTATTATTATTATTATTATTATTATTATTATTATTATTATCATCATCATCATCATTATTTAGTCTACAGTCCTCTAAATCTCACAAGCATTTCCAATACTTACACATTTCCAAAACATACCAAATCCTGTCACATAGCAAGTACTTGCAATCAACCCCTCCATCAATTGGGGTCACCAACACCACCAACAGCTACCAGAAATCATCAGCCATTCACTGAAACTTCAGGATCATCTGATCATAACCTATCAACTGATCCTGAAGAAAAATCAAGATCTGGTGATTTAGGACACCTATGCGAGGAAATAAATGATTTATTTTTTAAAAAATTAATTTAAAATATTTTCATGTAAATATTTATTTTTTTTCATCAGCGGTTTGTAATTTATTTTTATTTTGTGAGTGTGTGAGTGTGTGTTTGTTTGTTTGTTTAACGGCGTATCACTGTAAAAATTGTTAAATTTTCGATCGGCTTGTAATTTGAATGAAAAATGATAAAATCCTTGAAATTTTCTGATCAATTTGATTTAAATCCTAAAATATTTCAAAATCATAGGAAGCAAAAATAAAATATTAGGTCAAAAGTTTGTGTATCTTTTGGATAAAGATTTCGTGAAAATCAAATAAAAAGCGTTTCCATTGGGGAAACTAATTCTTTAATTATAACACGTAATGTTGGAAAGTCAAATTAGCCAATGAGAGCCAATCTCCTGGCCCAGTTTCCATTAGAAGTTATGGGACCGGATCACAGGGATCATAGGGATAAAATTACGTTTTTGGGACTAACATCATTTTAATAGTAATAAGTTTTTAATTTCATTATATATATATATATATACCTAATTCTGTTTTCACACCAATTTGATTTAACACGAATTAAAAAGAATTTTTTTCTCTTTTTACACTAATTGCTTTGTTTTAACACGATTTTTAAACACGATATTATATATTTAATGAATTAAAAATGTGTAAGTACGAAAAATAAATTCTTTTGTGAACTCTAACAAAGATTTTTTTATATTAATTATTATACTTTTGTTGGTTTATTGTACTTTTGTTGCTGTTTTAGGTATGGAACCAATCTACTATTTTTCCTTTCAGCCAATATCTTTTTTACGCGAATTTTTTAGGAACGTATCTATCGTGTAAAAACATAAATTGTTATATTTATATATACTTAACAAAATCTGCTAGTTAAATGTCTCCTATTTATCAATAATAATAATAATAATAATATATAATAATAATAATAATAATAATAATAATAATAATAATAATTAGATAATTAGATAATTTCTGTCATTTTGATTGTATTTTTAATAGTTTTTCCGATCAGTCAAAAATCGTATTTATGGTGTTGATCGTATCCTGATCTTTTGCGGCATATCCAATCAATTGTTCTGTATCTGTAAATGCAACATAATTATGTTGAAATACCTCAACACATAAATGGGTAGTACTCAAATCAATAGCAGGCATTTTCAATTGAATAATAGTTAATCAAATAACAACGAAAGATTAGATTTGAAACAAATTCTTTATTTTCTCATTCATAACATAAAGTCCAACTTCGTAATAAATATTAGCCAATTTCACAGAATTCAAATTAAACACAGGAGTTCAAAGTAAACACATATAATTCAAATTAAACATAAAAATTCCAATTCATAAACAACATAAACAAATTTAAAAAAATTGATCCGATTAAACAAAAAATTAAATTTCTACCATTAAAAAATTTAATAATTAATTAAATTCCATTAACATTCATAAATTACAATAAACCATGTTCAAATTATAATTTTCGAAACACAAAAAAAATTACAATTTTGCGATAATCATAATAATAATAATAATATTAAAAGTACTTTTTTTGTGATTCACCTCTGATTTCTATATAAGTGACATAATATTTTCTAAAAAAATCTGGTTCATAGTCAAATTTTGTAGAAAATAATAATAATAATAATTATAATAATAATAAAATCAGTAATTTACTCGCATAAAAATAATGAATTTATAGAAGAAAAAAATCAAAATGTTTTCCATTAATTTAAACAAAATTGAGTCTAGGTTGGTATTTGAAGAAATTGCAAACTGTCAATTATAATTAAACCAAAGAAATATGTATTTAATACATAAAAATTATAGATTTTCCCTAGATAAACATTTTAAGTAAACATAATTATGCTTTTTATTTATTTACTTTTCGATATTTTTCAATAATGTTTGTTGATAAATTAAACGAAATGTTTGTTTACTTTTTTGTATTTTGAAGCTAAAAATAAGTTAATGAAAATATAAATATATGCATGAAAATTGAGGTGATATATAAAATATATATTATTTAAAAATTAATTTTTTATCACAACCAAAGACATTCAATGTTATCAAATGAGTTGGGACATTATCTGGCTGGCTACAATAAATCTGAGGGGTCACCAATGTGGCTACTGTAACCTATCAAATTCAAGAGTGAATAAGATATATTGATTTTTTATCTTCACTTCTTTCAGACTATTGATTTATGTTTTGGTTTCTATTTAACTCAAATTCATAGCAATGCCTTTTTCTAGGTGTTTTGAAAGCAAATGTTATTTATTTATTAAAATTGCATAAAAATAAAGTTTGAAAATTTTTGTTGTTGTTCCAATTTATTGTAAACATCCTTCTATCGGCATGAAAAACGACATCCTTCAATTAAAATAAACAGTATTGCAGTAAATAAAATCCGTTTATAATATAAAAAACAATAAATAGGTTGCATTATAAGAAACACATAAAGGCTTTTTTGTGTTGAATATTCATTAACCCTTTCTAAGGTGGTGGCAATATACTGTACACTATTTTAAACTAATAAAAATATCTAAGTGTAACGCTGTCGGTAATCATTTTTACTTTTGGTACAACTACTGACATATATTGAGCCTCTTTTGTTTTTTTCTATGTTTTTATTCTTTTATGATCATTTGTAACTATATAATTGTTATCAACAAACTTTGAGTTTTACATCACTTTTAGTTTCCTTTGCCTTAGAAAGGGTTAGCAGTAGCATTATCAATTTATTATAGGTTTCAAAATAAGAATGACAAGATAAAATAAACACACAAACACTGTACATGTAATTATTTTACTCCTGTTTCAACTTAATAAAAACTCTAATAATACAAGTTATCGCTTAAATCAAATTTGATAACAAATGGAATAACTGAAAATAATGAAAATTTAGTTTAATTTACGTATCAGCCATTTTAATTTCTATTTAGCTTTTTAGGAATACAAATGTGATTTTTTGGATTTATTTCTAAAAATATAAGTCAAATAAATTTTATATAAAATTTATAATATATAATTACAATATGGTAATATATAGAGTTGTGATTCATCTGAACATTTCCATATTTTGAAAGTTTGTATGAATTTTTTATTATGTGTTGCGTTAGTGTGTATTTTTTCTTCTGCTTTCTCATTTTATATAGAAAAAGTTGTCATTCATTCGAACAAATCACATCATCACAGATAGTCTGTATGTCTTGTAATATAAATTAATTATTTTTTCCTCATATTATAGTAGTTGTTATTCAGCTGAAATAGATTTCATAAAACAAACATATGATAAAATGCATTCGATGCAGAATACACATCTAATTTTATACAAACAATATTTTTAAAAAGATAAAGTTGATAAATATTATTGAGATCAAATTTGGAGCGCTTGCTCATACACGCAGTAGACTCGCGTTTAGGGCTTCTAAGCGAATAAAAATTTTTAAAAATGATAAAAACTAACATTTTTAATTGTGACTTTTAATGATTGATTTAAAATATATTATTGTAATTTATAGTTATTTTTGTAGACGTGCTTCTGGAGACCATGGAAAAATAATATAATATTCTAATTTTTATTTGGTTATGAAAATAAAAATTTTTCCTCAAAGTTCAAATAATTACAGTCATGAAAAATGGTAGATTTTACAATTTTTCTAAATAATTTTTTAATTAGGAATTACTAAAAATACCATTTGTTAGTTGCGATAGAATTGCATTCAATTTCTTCATTCAGTTTGAATTGGTAAATAAGTATGTCCGATAATATATATATATATATATCATAACATAATGTTTTCGAACAAATTTCCGCCACTTTAATTTCGATGCTGTGCTCAGTATTGAATTAACCAATAAGCACACTAAGCACGTGATTAGGGCTCCGCATGGAAAGAGGCACCACGACGAGCAAATATGCTTACTTCAGTTAACTTTGACGATGTAATCAATGATTTTGCACTTTCAAAGTCTAGGAAACGAATGCCTGATTTAAAAAGATTATAACAGTTACTAGTAGTTTTGTATCATTTTACTTCATACTCATACATCATCATAGTTACAAGATGTGTGATGTATAGATTATAGCATGTGTATATAATGTTGTACTAAATATTAATTTTGCACAACTTGCACTTACCTGGATTTCGTTGGGTGTTCGGGCACCACACTTGGTAAGTTCTTAGGGCCCCTGAATATATTAATCCGGCCCTGTGTGTGCTTAAATATTTAAATTCTTATCACACATTCATATTATATCATGTCACCGATTTTAAAATTAAAACTTCAGCAAACAAATCTTAATTTAAATTTATATAACATATTTTTAAATTTTAAAAATAAAAACTGTGAAATATATTAAGCATCCATTGAAGAAAACTGGCATAATGGGCGTTTGATTTTGGTTGCACATTTACTTTTCATTTCTATAGTGTTTATTAATTGAAAATTTTCAACCTAAAACTGTTCACTCAAATATGAAATTTAATTGATCTTTCTGATCGAGACATTCTCTTTCCTTCTCTTGTTGTTACCTTCATATATTCCAATAAAATATTAAGTAAACTGCAATAGGTGGAAAATGAAAGAATTAATCAGGAAGAACAGCTAAATTTTGTATTTGAGAGATCGGTTTTAGAGTCAACATTTTCAATTTATAAACACTGTTTGTATATTTATTTGAATTATGTTTATTTTATTAGTTAATAAGATTGACAAATAAAAAAAACTTTTTGATATTAATAAATTACCCATTCTGAATAATTAAATTTCCAAAATTCGACAGTGAACAATGTTTGATTTAGTATACTTTCACAGCCAAGATCTCGCTCCAAGTGATTATTACCTTTTCCGCCACCTTAAAAAGCACCAAGATGGAAAAATATTTGAAAATAACGATGAACTGAAGGAAGCAGTGAAAGATTTCTTCGAAAATGAATTTTCAGAACTTTTGATCCGCCCGGGGAAATTTGTCGGTAATTTCGGCGGATACATCGAAAACTAATGAATTGTATGCATGATAAATGATAATTTAGTGTTCTCAATTATTTCTATGCCAGGTTGATCAACCGCGTATATATTATTGTCAACTTATTTTATAAATAAAGCCTTACTTACCCGATAGTTTTGAACCCCTTTAAAATTGGAAATATCTATCCTAAACTTAGACGTCTTATTATTTAATATATTATTTTTAACTTAAACTCATGTTGAAAGATGACAGGCAATCTCTCCGAAATCTATGCGGTATTACATTAATTGCAAATTGTTAGAAATGTAGTTTGATGAATCACGGTTTTAAATTTTATTTAAATTTAAAATTTAAGCCTAGTATCAAAATACAAATCTCAGAAAGTTTGTTTGAAATCATTATGTTATGAAATTTATTTTTAATGCTATGACTTATCTTAGTATTGCAATCTCAAAATGAATGAAGAAATCGAATGCAATTCTATAACAACTGGCACAGACAAAGCGTTATTTACAAGACTTAGAAATAATTTTAACATTTTTATTTTCAATATTTTTTTAAATATATTTTTGAAAATTTTTTCAACATACAGAATACGGTAAAACTGTAACAGGACCAATAGAATCTATTTTATTGATTTTAATATAATTTATGTAATTCCTGATGGTAACAATAAGGCTGTCGAAATATATTATTCTAATGCTTATTTTATTATATAATTATTATTATTATTATTATTATTATTATTATTATTATTATTTATTATTATTATTTTTTTTGTTTTTATTTATTTATATATAATTTTTATTATTATTATTATTTTTTTTTTTTTTATTATTTCATTTATAAAATATCTCAAGCAACATTGAGATTGATTGCAATAATTTGTGTATCCATAGCTATAAATTTCATTTAATTGTTATAAAAAAAGCTTACTAATTTCAAAATCTGTCTGCAAAAAAAACCTAAATTGACAAAATGCGATTTATTTTTCCTGTCGCTCTCTGTTATCAAAGCTTCTATAATGTTTAATAATCTCTGAAAAAGTCTGCAAATCCAATTACAAATAAAGTATTTCCAACGGCCCCGTCACAATGGCCAACTGATTGCAGTAATTTCTCAACATATTAAAATACTGATTTCCTTGTTAGTGTCGTTATTTATTGTTTCAGATGGAGATCTCGGATCGTATACAAAAAAAAACAAAAAATCCTAAATTATTCTCATCAACATTTACACCAAGAATCAATTACGAATTTTCTGAAATTGAGTGAAAAAATTGTTTCGATTAGAATTTCATTCCGAATTTTTTTCACTTCTATTCATAAAGATTTATTTTTTGTTTTAATTAGGTTGATATTTTAGAAAATTTTCTATTGAAGAAAAAATATCTCTTAATTCAATCATAAATTAATTACCCATGCCAAAAATTATCAAATGGGTTTTGATAACTTGATTTGGAAAATTTGGTTTGCTATTGTTTTGTTTAGTAATTATAATTTTTTTTTTGTTTAAATTCATTGATTGGCAAAACTATTATTGAAATAATGAGAAAGAATATTAAAAGATTTGTGGATTTTTTTTTTGATAATAAAAATGGGAACAAACTATTTTATTGGGAGAAAGTAGAAAATCCAAAGAGTTTACAAAAAAGAAATTTTTTTTCAACCTATACAAACAAAAAATCCTTTAACATATGAAATATAAAAGTGATTTTTTTACAAGAAATTAATGTTTAATAATAACCGGAATTCTAACCAATCAAAAAATTGATGCGGTAATTTGATTAATTTGTCATTGTTGCAATATCAATAATAGGATGTTCAATGGAAAAGATGGAACAAACATTTCTATTGGTTGACCTTTTCCGATATTTAATTAAAACAAATATTTACAAAATAATAATTTCAGGTTTTTGGATGGAAAACTTAACATCATAATCTCCTATAATATTTGTATTTTTGTTTTAATAAATATGATTGATTTATATATTTTTCTTCAAACAATTATTATTTAAATTTTTTTTGTTTTTTGTTTAAATGACAATTGTATATTTTTTTACAACTAAAATCCATATTTAGATGAATGTCTGAAATAAATGTGCTTTTGAAATGTGAATATTGGATTGTGAAATTTATTGATATTGATTTTTATGGATTCATTTGGGAAATTTATGTGAAATTTGTGTGAAATTTCCAGTTATTAATATGGGCGCGAATCCCCCTGGTAATTAATACCTTATGTTACATTAGACCAGAAACTCACAGACGGATTATCAAACCATTCAATTGTCTACTAATAAGTTAGGAATGGAAATATCGCTATTTTTTCTGTATATCTTTGCGTTTCCATTTTCTTCCTCGTTGCGAAACGAATGGCAATGTTCGAAGGAGAAACTTTTCGATGTGCCTTTGACATTGAATTTGATCAATGAACATTTATATTCGAGATATTCCATCAAGAGAATCCATGACAACTGTCAAAAAGGCAAATTCTGTTTCAATCATTTGTTCGATCGGGCATTCCATGAAACGATCAAAGAACTCTCAAAGGTCTGGATAGATCCTCGGTTGAGAGATGAAATGTGTTCGGATTTGATAAGAAATTGCATAAAAGATCTCGATAACTCCACTAATTTCATTCAAGACTTCCTAACGCCAGTTTCTTACACTTTAATGTGTCACGTTGCGTTTGAAAGTGACTCCGATGAATGCGTTCTCTCTTCGCTAGAGTTAATACAGTATTCCTACTGGCATATTGAATCCGAAATTAATTTCCTTTTCACGCAGCCGTCTGGTTGTGACAATGAGAAAGTTAACAATACTTCCTGCAATAATCTCGCCAAACGATTGCAATGCTTGAAATCCTATTGTTCGGAGGTCGGTGTTAAGCATTATTCGAAACTCATCTATCCCAATATGGTTGTCGGAAATACATCAGACTCATCAAAGAAATGCTCGTACTTAAAAGAGAATTTCTCCGGAGATAAAATCATTTTTAATTTCATTAATAAAGTAAGTGTAAAATCAGCTGTGATCGGATTGTCTATATTGTTAGTTTTATGCATCATTGCTGTCTTTATTGCTTTCTATCTCTCTGGACGACTTCCGATGGCTCATTTATATAATGCCCGTCAGTATATTAGGTTGAGAAGCAAAGAGAAAACCGAAACAAAAACGACAGCAAGTGAAAAGGATGACTTAAAAGTTGAAACTACCCAACTCCTTCCAGATGAGGATAAAACATAAAATTGACTTAAAATTTTTATTTGTTAATTTTTGGTTTGGTTCTGTTCATTAAATTTGTATTTGTATTTTTTAAAGAATTTTTTTTCTGGAGTTTTTATAAAAAAAAATACATTCCCCGAAAAAAAGTAAATTTCTTCGATTTTTTTTATGGAATATTTCTCGCTGGCCATTTTCAGAAAAGTATTACTTGCAAATTTTTTTGGAAAATTTTTGAGTTTTGATGAAAAATTTAAAAAGAATTTAAATGTTTCAAAAGCCTAAATTGACATGTGCAGCAAAGCATAAAATAAAATTTTTAAAAATTTTTAAAAATATTAATGTAAAAGTGAAATTCCTTAATTGAACAATTCTGCCAAATGGGGACTTTGAAAGTAAATAAAGTAAAGAAATCGCTATTTCAAATTATTCGAAATACAAACTTTATAGTAAAAATTATGGTCTATCAATATTATGGATAAAATGCTGAAAAGATACACATGCAAAAGGAAGACAAACAGATGGCCTGTAGCATTTTTTACAAATATTTTAGATATCAGTGCATTGGCGGCGTATCTTATATACACTAATATATATAAAAATTGGAATTTTAAAAAAAACGATAGGAGAAATTCATTTTTAGAAGAACTTAATGAGTCACTAATTTTACCAAATTTGCAGCGAAGACAGCATCAAAACTTACGCAACAAAGACTTGAAAGAATCGATTAGTTTTATAAATTGTTCAATTGGAAAGAAACGGGAAAATTCTACGACACCTTCAACTTCATCAGTAAAGAAAAGTCGTAAACAATGCCATTTATGTGAAACGGAAAGAAGAATATTCCAGTGTTGTATACGTTGCGCTCAAAATACATGTAATAATCATGCTAAAATTATTTGTGATAAATGTTTAAATCAATAAAAAAGGATTGAAAATAATATACATAGTTTTATTTTGAATTTTTAATCTCTTATTTTTTTTATTTGAATGGTAAAAAGTTTTATTTTGTAATCAAAATGTATCATGTTTATTTTGTTAATTTATTAATTAGCCCACTTTTATTTAATGAAAATAAATAAAATATATGTAAGAAATCTAAATTTTAATTTAAAATATCATAATTGATAGTTTTACGCATTTAACTATTCTAAATTTCCTATAAATTGATGCCGACCTCTTAGGCCGCTAGGCGTAGGATGACTGACAAAACAGTAGTATGAGGTTAACGGTTAAAGACCTTTGTGTAATAAACATTTAAATACTCCTTAACCTCCTTTGCCTGTGATGTGTAACTAGTACACATTGTTTATAGAAATTGTAATATCTATATAAATATGATAAATACAGAGTTCACATTTTAGGTATTTCTTTGTATTACATTTAGACATCGAATAAAATAATAATATTATTAATAATTGGCACTTATTGGAGGTATTTTGTCAAAAAAAAATATAATTATTTATAACATATGTTTATATAAATAATCTACTTATTTTATTTATTTCATTTTTATTGTCATTATGGTTAGTTATTTATTTATAGAATTTCTAAAATGATTATTTCAATTTGTTGTTCAATGAATTATTTTTAACGACTTATCGACCTCTTTTCCTGATTTTAGAAATTAAATTTTAACTATTATTACGTGTTGGCTTTGATTGCATGATTAATTAATGAATAATAATATTTCTAGTTTTTAGATTATAAATCACTTATTTTTGTAAGTGTATTAAAAATACATCACTGTAAAACGAGAGTTAATCAGAGTTAAGTATAAATTTGGTGAGTGGTATTTGTAGTAAAAATGATTACTTGTAAACAGATTTTTAAAAAATGTTAAATGCTTTTTAAGTGAGATAATAATAAAGTAAGTCTTTTTATAGGGTGGTTTCCTTTAGGGGAATTTGTTATACAAAAATAAAATTTTGTATAGAGCCGACGAAAACGTTTTATAAAGGATAGTTTAAAAATAATTAAAAATTTTATATGTATTTTATTAGGATGTAAGTGTGTTTACCATGTTTTAATAGTTTTATTATAAGAAAATTTTATCATTTAAGAATATAAAAATAATTCATTATGAGGTCTTTACTGTATTTAATATTAAATCAATTATCAAACCATGTCATTGTGACCTTGATATAGGATGAATGAGGCAGAATGTTTGTGTGTTCAATGACAAAAATTAAGCATACATCGGTAAGTATGATCTGTATCATTAATAACTCCTAAACTAATAATATCGATAGTATAAATAGTGCTTCAGTTAAAAAGTTGAGTTTGGGTTTTAGTAAAAAAAAAATATAATAAAATATATATTAAGCAGGATCCATATAAGACGATTACAGAGACTGCGCTTATTTGGATGCCACGCTTGAAGGGGTCCCTCGCGTCAAAATTTATATATTTAAAAATTTGAATTTTGCCAAAAATTTGTGTAGTTTTTTTATTTAAAAATCTATGAATATTAGTTTTTTTAATTAAAAGTTTGAAGGGCTCCACGAAAAAAAATCTAATTGGAACTCTTAGTTTTTTAATCTAGCACAGGTGTTAAGATACAAAAAGTTTAAACAAAAAAGATTCAAAGATTTCATTTTCAGCAAAATTTCGTGTTTTTTATTGTTAAATCGACAAAAGTGCTAAAATTATCGATTTACGCATTGTAGATTTTGATATTTTAAAGACAGTCGCAAAATGAAAATTTTAATCAATTAAGAATTAGAAAGTGAAATGAAGAAATTTTTTTTGAGAAAATTTTCACTATGAATGCCAAAATTTCATCAATGATAAAAGAAAAGTTATTATTAAAATTTCTAGACATAATATCTTGCTAAAGTTATAATTCACAGTTTGACAGTTGTTAAAGTTGAAATTTTAAAAAATAATCGATTTAAATTTTAAATATTATTAATAATTATTTTTAATTATTATTAATTGTTAATAGTATTATTAATAGTATTATTATTAATTATTAAATATTATTATTAATTATTATTACCATTGTTACTGTCAATAATATTAATATTATTATTATTCAAATCAATAAAGTAATTGATCAAAATGTTGTTTATCTCATCAATCAATGAATCATGTCATCCTTCCTCTTGTACCGTGAGATGTAGACCTCTCGCAATATCATGGAAGCATTAAAGAATTTTAGATAATCGAATAAAATCATAAGGTTCAGTAAAATAAGACACTCATAATTTTCAATTTGAGAAACTAAATTTTAATTCCGCAAAGCTTTTATTTAAATTTATTTAATTTTTAATTAACAACTTTTTAAACAAACACAACACATTTCAATGTAAAGTGAAACTGTGGCCAAATTGGCGCTATCGTTTAAAATCTAAGTAGTCGAAATCATGAGACCGTCAATACTAAATTAACATTAATTAATTACTAATTTATAAGACACGTTCTTATTCTGGATGTGATAAATTAATATTAAATTTAAATATTGGTTTCTTTTGACACTTTCGGAGCTTTGCTGAAATTGAAATCATAATTGTAAAAAATTGTGTAGTGAATTAAATAAAGTTTCAATATTCGTTTTAATTTATGCTGCTACAAACAAATTACCGTTTTATACTTATACTGATTATTATTATTATTATTATTATTATTATTATTATTATTATTATTATTATTATTATTATTATTATTATTATTGTTATTATTATTATTATTATTATTATTATTATTATTATTATTGTTATTATTATTATTATTATTATTATTATTATTATTATTTTTATTTTTATTATTATTATTATTATTTTTATTATTATATTGCAATCAGGTTATCCGCTCTAAAATATGCTCATCTGTGTAAAATTTTAAATCTAAATAAATTTAAAATAATAAATTTCTGATTGAAATTAAAATTAAAATAATTTAATTTATCGCGAGTGAAATTAATTTAATATATCGATTATCTTCGCTAATAAAATGCAATTCGATTGACTTTATCATGGATCATTGAACCATATATGTGATCTATGTTTATTAGTTCGTCAATAAAATACATTGACCATCGACGAATTTATCGATATATTTTATCGATTTTTATTTCATCAGAGTTTTTTAGGAAAAATTATACAAAATTTTATTAAATTTGTTTTTTAATTAACAGTTTTTATTGAAAAAAGATTTTAAACCGTAGTTACTTCTACTCTAAATTTCACAATTAAGTAATAATTATTTTAAATTTACACTTAAGTAACCCTTAATTTATTTTAATTTACACTTAAGTAACACTTAATTATTTTTAATTTACACTTAAGTAACGTTTAATTATCTTTAATTTACACTTTACTAACACTAAATTTATTTTTATTTATACTTAAGAATTTTTGCGTTTTAATTTTCCAATTTTTTTTATATTTTTTATTTTAATTAGCTTACTTTAATATTTAATTAATTTGACCAATTAAATTAATTAAATTTTCTAAACTAATTATCTTTTCTAAATTTATTTTATAAATACCAGAAATCTAAATCCCAGAATTTCTAAATATTGCAACACTTTTAAATTTTGTATTTCTTATTTTAATTGACAGCTTCCCATATTTGTCAGCATTCGTTACATAAAAGAAAGAATAATGTCTAATTTTAATTAAATTAAAAAAATTAATTTTAAACAAAATTATTTTATATCTTGCAATTTAATATTGATTATTTTATAATTAATATTTCATTATTTTCCGGAATAAACGATGTGAATTTTTAATTTTCATTCAGCTATTTCTTTTAAATATTTATTTATAATGGTTATTTTAATTTTTACCAATATTTCGAATGTTGGGGGTGGTTATAAATAATTACATAATACTGAAAAATATGTTTCTGTAGTATACAATGACGAGCCTTATACTAAAGCTCCAAGCAAATGGGATATTTTTGGAGCAATAAATCACATGTAAGTTATGATATGATTTTGAGGACCTTAAATATTGATTGTAGTGAATGTTTGATTGCTTGTTTGATAATTTTAGTACCAATATTGTTTTTTTGCACAATCAAAAATTTGATATTATATTATTTTTATAAAATAATTTTAATAACCAGAATGAATTCGAAGCTATAGGTGATAAGAGTTATTGAACTATAAATAAATTTAATGATAATTTTAAATTTCATTAAATGCTATAAAAAATGTATTTAATATTGGTTATTGTAATGTTGATGGTAGATTTTCGCTGTTTGGCACAGGTGCAAAAATAAGTTTAATTTCGAAATTAATTGTTGAAAATTTAAATATAAAGTATATCAATGAAAGAAATAAAAAATTATCATGTATCGACGATAGCATGTTAGGAATTTTTAAAAAAAGTTTTAGCAGATAGAATTTAACTATAAGAGATTAATTCGCTTATTTTTCTTAGACAAAAAATATATCCAGAACTGATTATATGAATAGATTTATAAAAGAAATTAAATATTAAGTTAGTTGAGTTTAGTAATGATAAGATATATTGTTTACAGGCAAAACTTGGTTGCAATAATAAGAACGATAATAAAACTGTAGATGACATAATAAAAATTGAGAGTCGCAATTCAGTATATGAAATTTTCATTCAGTTTTCGGATATTTTATATGTAATACATGAGATACAGACAAAACAAACATTTTAAAACACCTAATTAAAACGAGTTAATGTCTTAATACCAATAAAACCCCGGCGATAACAAAAAAACATGGAAAAAAGTTAGAACAGATTGTAAAACATTTTGAGAAAAATAAAATAGTGGAAAGATGTGAATCACCTTGGAATTCCCCAATTGTATGTATGCTAAATAAAGTTACTTCTGACTTATGAATGTGCTTAAATTTTAGAGTTTTAAATTCAAATACGGTTAGAGCAGCTTATCCAATTACTAATGTTGATGAAATGCTAGATTCTCTAAATGGAACAACATATTTTTCATCAATAGATTTAGGAAATGCTTTTTACCAAGTTATATTGGACGAGGAAAGCAAATTGCAAACCGCATATTTTACAAGACAGAGTCAATTTTGGTTTAATAGAATGTTTTTTGGAATTGCTGCTGCACCTTCGAAATTTCAAAAACTCATTTCATTGATTATTGGCTATATGGCGTGGAATGAAGCATTAGTCTTAATATTTTCAAAATCAATTGAGGAACACAAGAATAGAATTAACAAACTTTTTCTTCAAAGTAAAATACAAGAGAATTAAAATTTAAGAGAATCCTGTATAATTAAAGTTTTTAGTATTTGAATTGAAGTTTTTGGGTCACAAAGTTAAGGCGGATAATTCTAGAATTGAAACCATTAAAAACGTTAGACAGCCTAAACTGTGCAAAACATCACACGATGTTTTAAGAATTATGTAATTACTATGAAAATTTATTTAAAATTATTCAGAAATAAATAAATAATTAAATAAACTTGGCAACGATTTAATTAAAAGATAACGCCAATAAAAAACTTTTCGTACAATATATTTCGACAGCATGACGGTCATTAAGAACTGATTATTTAAACTAAAGAACTTTTTCTATGTTTTTAACAATTATATTAATATGTTAGGTTTTTTGATTATTATTTTGTTAATTTTTTATTTTTTGCTATTTTGTCATGAGCTATTTTGACGGGTAACCATTAGTGAGTACAATAAAGTCTGTACCTGATTTTAAAATTTTATTGAAGTAGTGGGATGTGTCACATCCAGCACACTACCCCTCTCCCCTCTCGGTAGAAAAATTTTCTAAGTCCTAAAGTACAAATTTTCTGAGACAAAGACAATGACTCGTTCAAGGTCATTGGATGACTCATAATAACTTTTCAAGGTCATTTAACCAAATATAGAAATAATCGAGGCACACATAAAATGCAATAACCGTGCAATACCCTTGCTAGATACTGATTAACCAATCAGAATCATGCATGAATATTGCACGGTTATTGCATTTTATGTGAGCCTCGATTATTTCTATATATGTATTAATGTGCAAAATTATTATTACTATATTATTGTAATCACTAATATTATAACTATTTAAAAAAGTATTACTATTAAAACCAAACAAATACTAATATTATTACTATTTAAAAGATTTCTACTAATAAAATCAGACTATTAAAAAATATTACTGATCAAACCAAAACAACCAAATAAAACATTTATTTTCTAAAAATTTTAATTTACAAGCATTTTGAACAGATTTGACGAGACACCATTCCACATATCTTTGGTATCTGAAATTGCAAAAACTGCAATCCAGAATACACGGGTATTCTGGATTTTAATAATTTATTCACAAAAATCAGTCGACATGTTGGTGTTACTGTGATTTTTATTACTCAAAATCTATTTCATCAGGGTGGTGCACATCGAACAAGGAATTTAAATGTTCAATATTTAGTTATTTTTAAGAATCCTAGAGATGCAACAGTTGTTGATTTTCGTGCTTGACAAGCATACCCTAATAATCGTAATTTTCTTATCAGTGCATTTCCTGATGCTACAAAATCACCAAATGGATATATATTTCTTGATTTCACACAATATCATTATTAGGTGGATTACAATAAACGATGGGGCAATCATTACCTAATGTTAAATTAAAATTTAAATCATCTTGTTGTAATGGAGAAGATTTGGATGAACCCAGAAGACGAAGCAGGTTTAATAATAATAATAATAATAAATAAAACTTGTAATAAAAACTTGTAACAATAATAATAATAATTAAAAACTTGTAACAATAATAATAATAAAAATTAAAAAATATTAATAGTTAAAACACTACTTATAAAAATAAGTAATAGAATAAAAATTAAAATTAAAAAGTATTAATAATTAAAACACTACTTATAAAAATAAGTAGTAATTTTAAATTTAAAATTTTTTTTAAATATTATGACCTTGAGAAATCATTATGACTCATCCACTGACCTTGAATGAGTTATGGTATTTGTTTAAATGACTTTGAAAAATATGATGAGTCATCCAATATCCTTGAATGAGTCATGTTATTTGTTTAAATGACCTTGTAAGGTTTTTGATGAGTCATTGTCTTTTGTCTCAGAAAAATTTGTATTTTTGGACTTAGAAAATTTTTCTACCGAGAGGGGAGGGGTAGTGTGCTGGTTGTGACATGTGCTGGATGTGACACATCCCACTATTTATTGAAAAGTTTTAATAATTATTGGGAACGTGTTATATGTAAAGCGTTGTTAAAAGGGTCATTGGGTCCAAAGATTATTGTGCAAAGTGCGATGACTACGAATGTTTTGAATCTTTAAAAATTTATTCTGATTTTAAGCAAATCGATGAAAATATTACGAATATTGTAACGAAGATGCTAGGAATAAACAAGACAATAAATATTGTTTTCAATGGAAATTTTAATGGAAAAAACTCACAAAAATAGTTGAAGGATGTCGAAGATAAATTTTTGAAAAGAAATGTAGAATGACTAAAATCCTTTAAAATGATGGAATGCAATGTAATTGTATTGGGTATGACTATCTGCATGTTTTATTGTCTGGCTCCTCGGATTTTGTCACTGCTTATTATTTATCCCAATGATTCATGTGCTGTAGACACACATGTATTATATATTTATAGCTACTGACAAAAAACTTCTTTGCATTTAGTAAAATATAGGTTATAGTGATTAACATTACATTGTTGTTTTGCTGTATTCTATTGTTTTTATCTATTGGATTTGGTTAGGATTAAAACATTTTATTTTTATTCAATTTTTAATCTACACTTGTAAAACGTTGTACTTGAGTTTCTTATAGAATTGAAAATTATTATTTTTTCTTTTCTTTTTTTTATTAAATTTACTAATGTATTTAATGATGATTAAAAGAACTCCAATGAAATTCCAAGTGAAATGGACAAATTAATGGCATGAGGCAAACATATATGTTTGGATCTTGTAGACAACACAATTTAATTACAGACAAACGGTGCTAATAGAACTTTAAAATGAAAATTCTAAAAGAAAATTTCCTCAAAATGCTTCAAATCCTACTTCAGTGAACAGCTGTACAATAATTAAATCTAAATAAATTACGTTCTGTTCGGATTTCGGTTTCGAAAAATTTTCACATTAACAGAAAATAATTTTTTATCTTTAATTTATTTTTAATGGAAATATTTTGATGGAAATGTTTTGGAAGAAGTTGAAGAAAATAGGTAAAATGCGAATTTTACTACTGATTCAATTAATATTATAATGAAGTCTGTGGGTTTATTTGTATTTTATAGGAATCCAAACTAAATGTCACTTTGTTCCCTTTTATTCCTTCTTTTGAAAAGCTATGGTCAAGTTGTCGGTTAAGTTACTGACAAATTAATAAGTAGATCGTCTTGGTGGTTTATTGTCATTATTAATGGCTCGATGTCCTGAGTGGCTTTGAAGATTCCGTATTATATATTTACTAATTTCTAAAAGTATTTTATATTATACAATATAAACGTTGTTCATTTATTTTTAGTTCAAAATAATGATAAAATTTCAATTTAAAAATTTGAGAAACACAAAATTGAAATTTATAAAAAATTATAATTCAAAATCGGAGTCCGCAAAAATAATAAAATAGGGTTCCCGGCGCTAAAATTGAAGAGATTTGAATTCTTACTCGAGTTTTTTATACTTAAAAAATGATGAAGTAGTTTTTATTTCATCTTGAATTTTTTTTTGAGAAATTTCTGTTTTTCTTCAAAATAACACAAGAAATAGTAAATTAAGAAAAAAACTTTTTTAAAAATTTGTGTGATTATAATTATTTTTATCAGTAAAATTCTATATTTTGTTATAGATCGCTTAATAAATTGTCCGAAATTTTATGATACAGAGAAAAAGGAGTTTTTGATCTTAAGTCATAATGAAAATTAAAAAAAAATTATTTTTCAAGAAATTAGGATGTTTATTTAACATTTTTATTAATTTTAGTAAAAAATTTCTCGTTTAACATTTAGTAGTTTATATATTTAATTTTTTTCTGTTAACAAAATATGTATTAATAATATAATTTATAATTAATGGAAAATGATCTAGATGTGTTCTAAGATTAATTAAATTAAGTCTTAAAATAAAACTACTTTTTTTCTCATTAGGTTTTAATTTGAAAAATCTTTAAGAAAACTAATTTTTTATTTTTTCTTAAAGATTTTACTTAAAGTAATTCATGAAATTAAAATACAATTCTTAAATTTAAATTAAAGTGACATTTTATTTGTAAATTCCATTATTATTCATGAATATTAAATGAGTTTGTTTTAATTTTTGATTTTCAAACTGTCATAAATTTTTTAAATTTTGCTAATGGAGTTGTAAAATCGGGTTATAATTTTTTCTTTAATGAAAAATTAAAACTTGATAGCAATTATTGTTTGCATTTGAAAAAGTAATAGGCAAATTATTTTTGTATTTTGCACTTTTTTCTTATGCTAAATCAATGCATCTCTATAGTGCCTCAATGTATAGTTGTGGTCTCCAGTGCATGTAACAAGTTTTGTAGTAACTTATTTCACATTTTAGGAATGTTTACTAGTTCTTTATTAGCAGATTTCCAAATATTATTTAAATAATTATCTGAAGCTATTACTAATAGTTATTTTGTATCGATAATTTTAACAGTTTAAATGAAATTTATAAAGAATATTCCAACCTATTTCATAGTTTATAATATTGAATGATTATTCTACAAGCCGATAATAGTAATTGAAATTCAAAAATTTTAGGATATTCAATTTTCTACAGCATTTATAACTCTGTTATGTAGTACATTAGCGTGTTCTTAGAATAATAAAAAAATTAGAAGTTGATATCAATTATTGTTTGCATTTGAAATACTAATAGGCAATTTATTTTTAGTATTTTGCCTTTATTATTATGCTAAATCAATGCATCTCTATAGTGCCTCAATGAATAGTTGTGGTCTCCAGTGCATGTCACAAGTTTTCTAGTAACTTATTTCACATTTTAGATACCTTTACTGGTTCCTTATGATTTTTATCAGCTTATTTTCAAATAGAATTCATCTAATTATTACCTGTACCTATTACTAATGGCTTAAATGGAATTCAAAAAGAAGATTCCAATCGATTTAATTGTTTATGGTATTGAATGAAGTATTCTACATTCTAATAATAGTAATTGAAATTTGGACAAAAATTGTAGGATGCAGCATTGATAATACTATTTTCAATAACAGTAATATTTCCTACATTTACTAGTTAGAATATGGCTCAATTTTAGTTCTAAGCTTGAAGCTCACAGGGAATTCGGGTTTCAAATCTTATATTAATTTTAATTAAAAATTTAAATCAATTGAAGTATTCATTGTTAATCAATTGCATTTTTATTTGCAATTATTTTTAAATATTAATACAATCAAGTCAATTGCAGAAATGTTCCAGACAATTTCTAGAGCTAGAATGTGTGGAAATAATCGTTCCAAAATTATCTTTTATAAGTAGCTCGTTGAAAAAAATTTGAATTGTTTTCAAACATTCGATTCGTTCGATCGGGTTACTTTTAATTAGGTTGATTGTATTTACTTCTGAAACTTTCTACCAAGATCAGATATCTGCGTTGTTTGGGATTAAAATTGGCTGAGACAAATAATGTAAAACAAAAATCAATAAATTTATAGCATATAAACTCACCTTGTAAAATCGTCACTGAGACAAACCCTGAACTATACACCAGCTGTCACTGAGATAAATCACCTATAATATAAAAGAAAATCAATAAATTTATAGCATATAAACACACCAACTGACCTTGAGGTTGCTTGTAAAATCGTCAATGAGACAAACCCTAAACTATAGAGACACAAAAAGTGAGAGAAATAAAATAATGCACATTAACTCAACCTATAATAAAACATGCATGCTAACTTTTAACATGTAGCCATCAGAAGTTGAAAAAAACCTTATAATAAATAATTTTATAGACATTTTTGAGATAATTTTAGAAAGAAAAATGGCGGAAAAATTTTTAAATTTAAATTTTGAGGTTTTTGCTAGGACATTTCGAGTAAATGAGGATGTATCTTGATAAGATTTACCCTTAAAACTAAAATTAGTTTAATATTTCAGATATTTCTGTCGAAAAAAAGCAAAACCTGAAATCCGAGAAAAGCATAAATTTTTAAATTAAATTGGTAAGTTATAAAAAATAATAATAAATCAAATTATTTTGTGTACATAATCGAAGATTTTTTTCAAAATAAAATATAATTAATACAAATAATAATTTTTATAACTACAAAAATAATTTAACTCACATTTTTTGAATAATTTCCGAAAAATAAGTTATCATAAAATAAATCATTTCCTGAATATTTATAATCATTATTAATAATCATTAATAATAATATACATGAGCTTGTAGATCAAAAGTTATAATTAAAAGTTAGAATAATGATTTAATTTCCTTGTAAAATCATAATTCAACTCTTAAAACTTTATAAAAATAACTTAATTTGCAGCCATTTAATAAATAAATTCCAATAAGTTTATTTGTTTCAACTTGCATTACAGTGGCATTTATCTGAACTTTGCTTGGTGTATTTTTTCTCGTTTTGAATTAATTTCTAAATATATTTTGTACACATTTATTTTTTATTTACGTGAAATGCTAATTCTGGACAGTCAATGTTTCCTAAGTAGTACACAATGACAGGTATTCGTTGGAATATTAAATATTCGCCAATGAATACGTCTCTCAATCCGACTCCTCGTGTTCAATTATCAATAAGACAAAATTCCAACAAAGAAATCTTTATTCACCACGTGATAGTCACTGCAATCTGATTAACTTGTACTACTTTCCCAAACTCGTTAGATTTTTCTATTCGAATAACTGGCAACTTATTTTGTTGTCAGTTCATTTCAAAATTTAGAGTTGCCATTAATTTAGATTAGTGCTAAGGAAACAAATTTTTCTCGTTCGTACAATTTATTGCTCATTTTACTAATTCAATGAAATCCGTTAAGCTGACGTTAAGCTTGGCTGCCCGTGATTAATGGTTCGCCCGCAAATAATTTAATAAATTTGTTTTTGGGCTCCGACTAATAGTATTTTAATTTTTTTGATTTTGATAATTTTATTATTTTTATGCTTGTTTTATTATAACCCATACATATTTACGTAACATATATGACATTAAATTAATCATCAAATAACAAATGTCATTATGAGTTGTATTATGCATTGCGTCAACCAATACAATTTGCTTCCCTAAAAGTTCATGAAATAAAACAAGAATTTAAACAGTCATTTAAAATAATTGCAATGAAAAGGCTGAGAAAAAATGTCCAATTCAGAAATCTGAGTCGGAATCATCAAAAGAAAAATTCAATGTGAAAACAATTGAAAATGAAAACTAAATCACTTTAATGAAAATTTTCAATACTTTTTGGTTTTTTAGAATTCTAATAAAAATTTAAAAATTAATTTTATATCACGATAAATTAAAGAAATATTTTTTTTAATTTTAAATTAATTATCGATTTTGAATAAATCAATTCAAACAAATTTTTCTTTAATTATCACATTTAATATATTCATTTTTTAACAAACAATTGTGAATTATTTTGCATACAATAATAAAATGTCAGCCATGCATTATTTAGGTTCATATGTTTGTCACATTCAAATGTTATGATAGACTTCGGCTGGAATTAGCTCTCAATTTTGCTCAACTTCCTAAGAATTTACCCCTTCTACGACCATTCGGATTGTTGATACGATCTGGTTGGAATTTATTACACCAAACATCATTTTTTGAATGACTTTTGATGGGTATTTACTTACTTCTGACTCCTCACCGTCCTTATTAAAATAAATCTAACAACCCAATACTATAACGTTTATTCAAAGTTACAACTATAGTTATCCACACGGTTTCAATAACAATTTCGAAGTTAAAATAATTTTTAATATCATTTCAATACTAATTTTATTCAGTTATATATAAAGTTTCCTTAATTTCTGAGATTAATTAGATCTAATTGATGTTGTTGACACTCGGATTTCTAACACTGTTATGGGTTTTCCAATGGCTTGGATTTCCTATTAGTTCGGGTTTTCGTAGCGTTGCCAGACGTCCCGATTAATCGGGATTGTCCCGTTTTCAGAGATGTTTTCGAGTGTCCCCAAAAAAAGTCTTGGGTACGACCAAACGTCCCGATTTATATTTATTATAAAAATAAAAATTAAATTTATGAAATAAATAATTAAATAATTGTTCACCGGCCCAAAATTAAAATCTGAAACTACCCTGCTCAAATACGGTACATTTTAATTTGGTACATTTTAGATGCCGACAAGTGGTAACACTCTTTTTAATCATCTAACAAAGGTCCAAGAAATTGTTGAAGAAGAAATAACTAATGATTTGGAATGACACAACAAAATAGCTTCTGATAAGTGGGTATGCGTGTTTTCAAAAATGTCTAAGGAATTTCCTAAACAATATATTGATATATTTCGTATGTGCGAATATTTATTTTCTCTACTCGGACATAATGCCAATGAGGAAATAATTTTTTCGCTTATGTCAATTCATGGACGGATGAACGGAGCAGACTTTTACCAGAAACAGTAGAAGCTATTTTACAGTGCTTGGTAAATTTAGATCAAAATTGCAGCGAAATGTACCATTATATTTCAGAAAATAAAGATACTTTAAAAGCTGCTAAAAGTAGCAATAAATACTGACTTTGTACACTAACAAGCTTTAGTATTCAATACTAATAATATTATATTTTTAAATTTATTATTCATTCTATTTATTATATTTTTTAATTTATTATTTATTCATTAGCTTAACTGAATTTTTATATAAAGTTAATGAAATGAATGTTAATTTTTGTGTTCCTATTGAATTTAGTTTATTTTTAAAAGCTTAATAAATTAATATATAGAAAATAAAAAAAAATTTTGTACTGTCCCGATTTGAGTTTTGAAAGTTCTGGCAAGCCTAGGTTTTCGTTAACTAATTATTTTTATTTTTAATTTGATGATTTTATTGATTTCACCTAATTTTTTGCTATTTTACATTTATCTCGTACCTGTATTTTGTTTTCAAACCCCAAAACTTTTCTAGGGTTCACCATCGATTCAAAATTTTTATATTTGTATTTTTTTCATTTCCTCCCAAAAAATATTAAATATAATTTTTTTTTAATTTAATTTCTTTAACTTTTTTGAATTTTACAAAATTTTGCTTTTACTGTTATGTTCACAGTTTGTGCATTTTGACTCAATTTACAAATCTAAAAAATTAATTTGACTTAAAAACTGCATTTAATGTGTTCGTCAATATGTCCGGGTTCTGTAAAAATCTGCATGCAATTTTGTGCGTAAATTTAGTGTTATTAGATATATAACATCCTGAAATGAGTAAAAAACGCCAAAAAATCATCCAGCATTTTGAATTTTTCTGCATCTGAAAAAAACCAAAAATCTTTGTGAAACTGTCAAAGCTTTATTAGAATTTTCAATATATATGGCCCAAAAAAAAATTATGTACAAATATTATAATTAATTTATAATTACGTTTTCTGAAATGCCCGTTGTTTTGAAATATAATTTTAAAACACCTCCACTGAAAAGCTATTTATTTTTAGAATTTTTAATTAGATTTTGCACTTTTAGTTAATTTTATCGGAATTTAATTAATTTTCACTAAAATTTTGGAAATTTAATTGCTCTTTTTGCACCCTAATAATTAGATTTTTTATACTTTTGATTTTAAAAGTGTTTTAAAGTTTCGTCACCCTGTTGCCCATCGCCCCATTTCTCAAGTCTAAGTTTGACCCTTTTCCTTTGCGTTCTACGATTATAACAAAATGTATTGTTAATGAACATTAAAAATTTCATTTATTATTTAAAAAGAGCATACCAAACCTCTCAAAGGTCAAAAGTATTCCACGAGAGATAAAATTAGAGAACATCATGTTTATTTTGACTTAAAAAAATAATCAAATAAACATTAGGAATAATGAATTAATTAAAAAAATAAAAATATTAAACTGATGACTTAAACAAATTAATTCTCAAAATTAAACGTAATTTTAATTTCCATTTGAAGCGGCAATTTGGTATTTTCACATAATCTTCATAAAAATTTTATAATTATTATTTAATTTATTAGCTTATAAGATAATAAATTAATCGACAATTTTCTAAGTCATAATTATTATTATTAATAATAATAATAATAATAATAATAATAATAATAATAATAATAATAATAATAATAATAATAATAATAAAATAATAAAAATAATAGTAATAATAATAATATTAATAATAATAATAGTCATTATATTTTGCACATTAACACATGAGTAATTTATATAAATTCAAACTAAAAGGATTAAACTATTTATTAAAACAAATTTATTGATTTAAAATAACTAAAATGTCAAAAATTTACACTTCAATAACAAAAGAATTCACCTAGGCATTATCTTGTGTTGAAATCGATTTTCACTAGAAATTGTAAATAATTAAAAAAAAAGGATAAATTAACTTTTCCGTCAGACAGAGATGCTATCGAAATTTCTGCGTTTTAGCTTCTTCACAAGAAAATACAATTAAAAAATCCAAATAAAAGTAAGTACGATTTTTAAATGGATATTTTTCGTCAAAATAGTCAATTAAAAAAAATTCTCAATATTTCTCTTCTTAAATTTACATTTAATTTGCATGAGTTAAAAGCAATTTAAACAAATCGAGAAATATTATTAATATATTTAAATAAATATTTTGTCTAGATGTGATAAAATTAATAATAATAACAATAATAATAATAATAATAATAATAATAATAATAATAATAATAATAATAATAATAATAATAATAATAATAATAATAATAATAATAATAATAATAATAATAATAATAATAATAATAATAATAATAATAATAATAATAATAATAACAATAATGATAATAATAATTATTAATAATAATAATTATATCAATAAAGTTTAAATAAATAACAATGGTAGCCAATTTTCGCAATGTTTATTCATAAAAGATGAAATATTTAGACCGATAAATGGGCCTGATCACTCATAACCCAAATTTAACCAAACCTTTGCTTCATGGGCGCCCACAGAAAATTTTCTAAAGGGGGCAGAAATTTTTTAGTAAAGTTTTAATGTAGTTTTAATTTACTGTGCGAACGGACAGGACACTGTAGTAACGAAGGGCATATGGTACCAACAGATTTTTTATTAACACAATATATGTAAATAACAAAGAATATTACAACATAAATTTAAAATAAAATTTATTCTTTAAACAAGAACTGGAGTCGTTTGTTATCGCTACCAAACATATAATACAATTTTGTCAATAAAGTATTTTTTGTTGCAGTTCACTTTGTCTCTGTGTACGCTTAACATGCACAATCCTGACAGACGTTCATCTGACATTGTAGATCTAAGCCATGTTTTAACACGACGTAATGTGCTGAACGATCGCTCCATCATACATGTTGTTGCTGGTAATGTTAGCAAAACTAGTAAGGCATACCTGACACTCGGATAAAACTTTGGTAAAGGTAACAAGTCAATAAAATCTTGGCTACTTTTGTATTTTTGCGTTTTCCAAAAATCAAACCAATTCAAGGCTTCAGTTTCAAAATTATCAATGTGGTATACCTGATTAATAGTAGACGTTATATCCTTAAACTGTTGAAGATTCAGTTTGCACAATTTTGAAGGATGTAGCAACGCCAAGTTAAATTGTGCACTGTTTTGGCTTCACAAAATCGACTCTCCATTGAGTTAATTAGAGAAAGTGATTTAAAATAAAGGTAACATTATTTGACTATTATAAATAAAGTATTTTATCTGACCCTGAACTAAACCTCTGCAAAGAAGTCAGCCGGACTAAATCCAACTGGCGTTAACCAGAACTCAGTGCTAAAATGGATGACTGATACTCTATCCAGCCTTTCCCAGCACCAGTTATGTAAAGTGATCAACTAGAGAAAAGATGACTTCGAAAAAGATATGGACGGTAGGATTGTCGGAAAAGGAGCTCACGAAATAGCTCTTGCAAATAATTTAAAAGATCAAAAATTTAAAAATGCACTTAATATTAAAAGTAACGAAGAAAAGTTAGTGGAAATAATTTTGAAATAAATAAGTTGTTACTTTTGTATTATTTATTTTCTCGAAATAATATCAACTGAAAGTAATCACAACAATCTCATTACAAATACCTCGTTTATAAATTATACAGATTATAAATTACAGATTACACCCAAGTCGCTTTTTACACGGTCTTACACCTGATTCAATTCATTAAAAACTTCTATAATAGAAGTTTTAATAAACAACCAATTACAATTATGGTTAAGTTTATGAATTAGCCATTTTTAAAATGGCTGACAGGTAATTTTTTTAATAAAGTATATTTTAGGGCTTGGATTGTGATCTCGTATATTTATGAGATCATTATTCAAGCTCTTAAATAATACTTTTCATCATCATTTATTATAAATTTAGTTTTAATTAATTTTTTTAGGTTTTTTAGGAATTTATGCCAATTTATGTAAATTAATGGAATTATTTTCCAATAAATTCAAGTCCGATTAATTGAAAACTAAAATTTATTATTAAAAAGTTTCTATATTCGAATAAACTATTCCTCTGTTCCTTAGAAATTTGTTTTGGCTGCCATCTTTTTTACCTTTTGACAAATCCAAATTTTTGATAATTATTGATTTTATAAGGCTTTGGAAATTTCTGTTAATTTCCCAAATTTATAAAAATCTTCCTCATTTTCAATGGTATTAATGATTTGGATTTTTTATACTTTATAAAATTTTTTTTTTAACTTAAGTTATCGGAAAACTTATGTTTCCCGTATTTTTTAAACTTCTCATTTGAAGGTTCTGGTTCCACTGCTCCTGGTATATTTCAAATGAGGTAAAAACTCAAAAACCTAGAGTTTCGATGGATATTTTTGAAATATCTGAAAAGTTGTAAAAATATTAAATTGATTGAATTTCATGAAAAATCTTAAGAAATTATTTCTTAATTTTATCTACAACTCAAAGTAGAGTTATTGGTATTTTTTTCAAAAATTTTCGGCTTTAATTTAAAATAAAACTTGTCTAAAAAGTTACTAAAAATAGTTTTATATAGAGTTTTTAATGAATTGAACATTTCTACATTTTGAAAGTTTGCATGCATTATTTACTATGTATTATGTTTTTATGTTAAAAAAAATTTTTCTTCTAATATATTTTTCTTAAATATAAGTTTTTATTCAGTTGAACAAATTACATGCAGACACGAGTAAGTATGTATGTCCTTATATTATAACATTGTTGATTTTTTCATTTTATTATAGGAGTTTTTAATGAACTGAATCAGGTGTACTTTAACACATTGTGATCGGGCAGTTTTCGGCCGCGTATTAGTGCTGGTAACGGGTGATTTTTAGCGTAATTTCTCGCTAACGTAGACCTCTAGAAAAATTGCGTTAACTTCAAAAATATTTGTTTGATTTCAATAATTCTTTTTACCTGCATGGCTACAACCCTACAGACGCTATATAGCGAAAACTCAAGTATATTGGAACCCGCATTTTAACGTGACCCGTGCTCCACTAACAATCTATCAAAAACGTATAAATACGTGATCCGCTCTCTAGCATTTATTTGCTAAACACGTATCAATACGTGATCCGATTACAATTTGTTAACAAGGTTTTTTTTACACGGTTTTTGTAAAATTTCTATTGGTTGAAAATTTTTATTAAAATTAAATTTATTAAAAAGGAATTAATTAATTTTACACTGTTTGATAAAATTATAAAAGTTAAAAATTATTTCATATATTATTTATAATTGTTTTTTCTATTCCGATTTTGTCAAAAATCTTCTAAAATAAATCCCAAATGTGCTAGGGATTGAAACTAATCCTAGACCAAATTTATTTTCGTGAGACTTAATGTCTTTTTATTGAAGAAATAATTTATTGTGGAGAATCATTTTAGGCTTCGGCTTTTTGCAGATATAATTTAAAGAATGTAATAACAATTTCTGGTTTAGATTTTGGATTTCGACTTGTTTTGGGATTTTATTATAAGTGCCACCGAAATGAGTGAGAATTGTGCAGGTGAAGGTTAATATGTTCGTTTTGTTTAATATTTCCACTTTCATGTCTTTGATTGCTCTGTTTTCTGACATTCCAGGAATGAAGATTTTTAGTATCTTCCACCCAGTTAATATAGCTGTTTGATGTTCGACCTGTTTCGGGAGGTCTTCCTCTGTAATCAAAATGTACTGTTTTAATTGAGTGTCTTTTAGCTTTATTTTCAGTATCATAGGAAGTTGGATCCTATATACACCGATGAAAGCAACATATCCTATTTCAAAGAAATCTTTCATAAATGTATATCCTAATTGAAATATTTTAGACCGATTTCTGTAGAATATTCCACAAACTGTTTTATCAAATATCCATGCAAGTTCGCTCCAATGTAGAAAACATTTTGGACATTCTTGACTATTTGTTTTAAACACATACTCCATAAAACAGAGGTGGTGAAATCTGTGCTTACAAATAGGCGGAGACAAAATTTCACTTCCGCAAAATTCCTGACAAACTTCACATAGTTCAACTGATTCCCAAGGATTAGTTGTTTTAATCATTTCTATATTTCTATTATAAGACTTTAATTTATAAATGAAACTATTATATAATATATATATATAAATTACATAATATCAGGAATAATAATAATAATAATAATAATAATAAAAATAATAATAATAATAATAATAATAATAATAATAATAATAATAATAATAATAATAATAATAATAATAATAATAATAATAATAATAATAATAATAATAATAATAATAATAATAATAATAATAATAATAATAATAATAATAATATTAATAATAATAATAATAATAATAATAATAATAATAATAATAATAATAATAATAATAATAATAATAATAATAATAATAATAATAATAATAATAATAATAATAATAATAATAATAATAATAATAATAATAATAATAATAATAATAATAATCATAATAATAATAATAATAATAATAATAATAATAATAATAATAATAATAATAATAATAATAATAATAATAATAATAACCTTAATTATTTAAAATGGACAATTATAAGTAATTTTGAAAATTGGTATTTAAAAGGAAAATTGAAAACAGAAATATTTACCGGGAAAATTAATTAGATTTTTGCATTTTCCAATCAAATTTTAGCGTTAAAATTTGGAAAAAATAAATGGAAAATTTCCGAAATATTTTTGGTAATTTTATTAATAATTTTGCCCAAAAAATCTTCGTCTTTTCGAGAATTTTTACAATTAAATATCGGAACCAATTTCAACAGGGTTGACAAAAATTGTAAATAAATTATTTCATTAATTATTTTGTACAGTCAATTTAGAGCTTCTATTATATAATTTATTCTACAACCGTACCTTGGTATTGCTATATTTTATTGACCCTCCACTACACCCCCCCCTCCTACTGCCCCATACCGCCTACTCCCTGTAATCTGTATCAACAATAAATAATGCTGAGTAGCGAAATGTTTGTAAGAAATAAATTATACAGGGATCGTGTGGAATTAGAATACTTGCGACTTCTTTAAAAAGGGGTTAAAAAACTTAGAAAAAAAACCTTGTCCTGTAAGTTCGATGGGTTCTAAATGAGCAATATTTTAACAGATAAATTTGAAGAGATTTGACTCCATTTAATTTATGTTTATATGAACATATTAATACAAGCTCGTTCAGGATCATTTAAAAACCAAGTTTCAGTGTAATAAATTACCCCCCCCCCCCCCTCACCAAATACTCTCTACATATCTTCAAATTCAATTAACCCCAGAGAACCCTTGTGATACTGGGTTTATTAATATATATATATATATATATATATATGTTTATAAAAATGTTTATATTAATATTTTAAATTTGAATGACGGGGGGGGGGCGTTTCTGTCTTGTTTTATTTTGATGATCTGCCAACGAATAATAAAATCAAATATTAAATGCGAAATAAATAAATAAATATTTAGAAATTAAAAATTTAGTTGTCGAACAGTCTACTTACTAACTATAAGTAAAAATAAAAACTTAAAAATTTCAAATTTGGTACAATAAAACTTAAATTTTTTTATATCAACTTTTACCTACGAAAATGAATAATGACGAATTTTTTACTAATCCAAAATTAAATTGTCTAAGGAAATAAGAAATTCTCTGATATGAGTGATGCCAGACATCTTCCACCCCCATCATTCAGTTGGCTATGACGTAACTTGAATACGTGGGCCAAACTTATAATTAGATATTATTATTTCCCATCAAAATAATTAATGCATTATTATTATTATTAAAAAAAATTTCTTTATTTTTATTTTTATATTAAAATTTGTAGAAAAGAGATTTTAAGGAAGAAAAACAGTTATAAAACATAAGTTATTGGAAAAAATTTTTAAAATTTTTCAAAAAATTAAAAGTAATAAATGTTAAATTCGACAATAAAAAAAAAGAAGAAAATTTTAAATTTTAATTTAAAAAGTTTTAAATTAAAATTAAAGTTTAAACCAATCATAAAGCAAAAAAGTAAATTTTAAGGGAAAATCAGAACGTATTTTGGAACTTTCTCATTGTAAATTAGTAATTCCACAAGAAACTGAAGAGGATTATTTAATAATCGAAACTTTTTTCAACAACATAATTCGCAGTAAGGGCTTATTTTGTTATTTAGTTATCTGATATATTAATTTATGCTGCAACTTATAAATAAATTATGCATGAAGAAGCATAAAAGATCCATTATTATTTATATTTTATATAAACAAAATATTTATTAATATATGGTTTCAATTAAAAAGGATTTTTCAAGACCCTAAAAGTCATTGATCAACTAAAGCGATTCTTATATTTCATTATTTTTTAGGATATATATAAAATGAGAAAAAAATAAAATAGAAGCCCTGAAAACTAAAAATAGCGTAGCTAAGATTTGTAGGCTCTTATGTAAAAAGGATTATTAGGCCCCTCAGCCCCAATTAAGCCAGTGAGAATTCCACCAAAAATCGGAGAGGAGTTTTATCTTTTTAACAAAGTTTTGAATTTAGCTAATCTGTAGTTTATCACATGCCTAGAAAAGTCAGTTAATACGAAGGTTAATATTATAAAATTAATAAGTTTTTAATAAAGTGATTTAATAAAGAAATAATAGAACAATAAAAACTATTTATTATTGCGCAATAATAAACAACAATGATTTATTTAGAGTTGATTTTCCTCTATTTGAACTAATTTCTAAATTTATTTTGTGCATATTTATTGTTAATTTACATTGAATTAGTCAAAAGTACTCCCTAATTTTCTGGGCCCTCATGCATTGCTTCTACTTGTTATGTGATAGTTGTACGACTGATTTAAGTGACTCTTATTAAAAATATATAATTCAAAAAAATAACTCATTTTTAATCACTTAATTCACATCTCAGTGACGGATACGGGCACCCGATATTGTCAAAATGACGCATCTCTATATATGTTACAGGAAGAAGTGTTTTTTGAACATTCAAATACTACAGCTCCGTTTCGTAACGAACAATGTTAAATTTGTTTTCTCCAAATTTACGCCAAGGGCAATATAATTTTCAAAAAATTATTATTTATTTATTAATTATGACAATTCGCATCTCAAAATTAATACCAATTATTTTATTGTTAAGGCGCGCTATGACAAGACGCTATTACGCATGTCAAGCTCGGCTATTTTGTTTTCTTACTAAAATGATTGATGTCATCAACAATATTGTAAATAATTAGTTTCTATTTACGTAATTATTTTGTCTGAAAACCATCTATCGTTTAGAAATTTCTATATTCCGTTACACTTTTCTCAAGAGGAATTATGTTTGTTGTGTTTTTGCACTTAAATTCATTTTTAAATTTTAATTAATTTTAATTAATTTTAATTGATATCTAAATTTTATCAACACTCATTTAAACAACCACAACACACAAATATATTTATATAAAAAATTATTAATTATTTTTAAAATATAATAAGTGAACATACTAAATTTTTTATCCCAAAAATATGCAATTAATAAAATTTGTAAAATATTTTGCTTGAAGTTTTTTACAATTCTGGATTTGTTGTTTAAATTCTGTCATGTTAAAATATTATTTGTTTACCGTAATAATTTTCTCCACCATTCCTGATAATTCAAACGCTTTTCGTTTGGTTGTTTATCTCATCACTAAATAAAGTCGAGATATTTAACGACCAATTAAAACAAAATTTTAAATTAACAATTCTAACTGTTAATTTTCAATTCTTAGGGATGAGAAAAAGCAATCAGAAATTAATTCCAGATTTTAAATAATTCATGTTAATTAAATATTATACAAGTGAATAATTAAAACGTTATCTTGCGCAAATTAGATTTCCCAAGCACACAGAAAACAGACAAACAAAAAACATTTATCCAGAAAATTAATTAAATTTCAGTTTTTTTATTAAGTTTACCACCTTGTAGAGTGAGAAATTATGGACATTTTATTTTTGGGAAAAATTTATATTTACATGTTACATTGGTTGTAAATGCACACCGAATTCTATGATAAAAATGACAAATTTTCCTACATAAATGCCGTTGAATCATAGGTGCAGCGATTGGGGATGTGACGTAGCACCGAGATTCACAGACTATTCCATCGATTATTTTCAGAGTTAATTTTCAGAGATAATAATAATAATAATAATAATAATAATAATAATAATAATAATAATAATAATAATAATAATAATAATAATAATAATAATAATAATAATAATAATAATAATAATAATAATAATAATAATAATAATAATAATAATAATAATAATAATATTAATAATAATATTAATAATAATAATAAATAAAGAAAAATGGCAAAGTTTTAATAATTGAAAAAGGCCAAATAGTAATACTGAACAATATTTTGACTGTTTATCAGTCTTCTCGCAATAACAATAGTTTAATGAAAATAAGGAATATTTTAACAAATCAACCAATAGTAATTGCCTTCAAATTGTATTAAAATAAAAACATTTTATATTTTTTAAAAGCAAACATTTAAAAAATCCAAAAACCAATTTTTATAGAAAAGTTTTAAATTCAAATTAAATTAAAATTTCTTTTCGTACAAAAATTTTGAAAAACAACAACATTATACCAAACACTTAATATACAAAAACGACATTCAGTTTTTTAAATAGATTAAAAATCCCTGTAAACTGATCGCTTTGAACATTAATTATAGGATTTAAAGATCTTATCAACAACGCCTCACAAATAGGGAGTGCACATTTACCGTACAAAGTTACTCGTTTCAAATAATTGCAGCATGACCAAACTATCAACGCACATTGCTATATCCAGTTCCTGGAATAACTCATTGAAGTCTTGAAAATTTTGCCATTCTCTATGATAACGACAGTTGACACATAACTCAAACGATAGGCATTTCCTTCACAGAGCATGAAATTGTAAGTATTCCTTAGAATTCTTATTCATCTATATTCGATCTATTTAACCGTATATTGAAACCGTAAGGAGGCTAAGCGATTTTACAGATTTTAATATTGTCTTTCAAAAAGGCCTAAAAAAGTAATAATGCAAATGAAGCTACATTGAGGGGAATGCTCTATAAGTTTTCTGAAATTTAAGCTGGAGACATTTAAGATACCCCTTGTAATACCTAATAATTGAACTTATTTGACGATCTCATCAAGAGCTTACCTTTAAAGACATATTTATTTTACTAACAAACCTTTACTATCTGCCTTCGTTCACTAGACAACGAACGTTTCATGGGGGAATTATATTTAAATTATATTTAAAAACAAGAAAGTTGCGACTAGCCAATGAAAACGAGGAGGAAAAAGTTTACCGTTAGTAGTAGAAAGCGCTGAATTTATCATACAATTTATTGGACATTTATTGTGAAATGAATTAAAAGTCCCCTCCCCCACCTTCTATACGATTTTTTTCCAACTATAAATCACTTAAAACACGTTTCAGAACTGGGTCAATTTTAAATTAAAAATTTATTACTATCCTACGAATAAAATCCTTGCCTAATTGACATTGCAAGCGATATATGATGAAAAATTACATTATTAGACAATCTATAAAAAGATTCCTCGGTGAAATTTAACAAAATTAATTCCAAAAAGAAAATGATTATTAATGAAATTATTAATCCTGAAAAGATTTTCCAGTCTCACAGAAAAGGAAAATAAAAATTCGACAGATCTTGATGATTAATTTGTCTACAAATCTAAAAATCGTCAATCAGCCAATAGGAAATCAGGGAAATTATTCCAGAAAAATTCGTCAACTGATACAAGCTGACCCACCAGGGATTATATGAAGGAGTTCAGTGGACCTAATCTACCACCCCATCACTGATCGGCAGTCAGTCTCAATCGAATTCTGCACATTCAATTTCTGTCCAATCAAATGAGAGAAATCTCCCAAATCATTGAAATGCACATTTCATCAATAAAACGATGTGCACAATCTGATGTGTGCCAGCGAGTGCTGACTCGCTCGCTCGCTCGCAAGCAGAAAGGATTTTCAGATGAAATAAAGCGACGGAGCGATTCGTATTTTTGCTGACTACAAAAATAAAACTGTTAAATAAACAACTAGATTATTTATCTATTTTGCATAGCACATCTAGGTGATTTTTTGGTTTTATTTTTTTTGCTGAAAAATTAAGAACGGGATTTTTTTTCTCTGGATTTCAAGTTCTGGGAAAATATACAAAATAGGACCACACAATAGAAAATTTTATTCATTCTGAAAATGAGATCGATTTTATTGTGCATTTTTGGGTAATAGATTTTTTTGTTGTTGTTGTTCCAGTTTTGAATTTATTGATAATATTTTGTTTTTCTCAGCCAGTCGATAATATTGTTTTTGATTTTGTTGAATCTGTCAATTGTTCCGGTGGAATTGGTAAGATTATTTGTTTGAATCTTTGCTTTGCGAAAAATATATTATTTAAATGTAGAAAAAAATTTATAAAAAAAATTTTTTTTTTATTAAAATTTTATACATTTAAACAAATTAATCGATATAAGTTAAAAATCACGTTCAATAATTTTTATAAATAATTTTTTTTACAGTAAATTCGCCAAACAAGAACGGTAAAAATTAATAAATTCGACGTTTTTTAGACATTTTAATTAATTCAATTAAACTGACTATTTGAAAAAAAATATTAATATTATTTTTCAATTTTTTTTTCATTTTTACCGTCTAATAATTAAAAATTAATAATTAAAAAATAGAATAAAAATTTTTGATTTGTTGTTTTGATATCTAATTCTCATTCCCTTGTTTATTCAAACAATTAATTTTTTTTTAAGTTTTAAATTTTTTAATATTAAATTAAATATAATAATATAAAATAGTGTCAATAAATACAGCTATGTGTATTTTAATATTTTAGTAGAAATTTTGTATTTAAATTAATTTAATTATTATTTAAAGTTTTATGAAAAGAAATTTGTCAACATTTATTAGATATATGTTAAAAACAAATTACCAATTTTTAAAAATCTTAGAAGACAGAGGATAAGAATTCAACAAATAAGAGTGAAAAATGTTTGAATATTTGCACTTCTGATCGATGCAAATGCGTTGGAATTAAAGGAACGAGGGTGATATTAAAATTCTTTTGTTCATATTAAAACAAGCTTTTTAGGGACCACCTGGCATTCGAGGAGTTCGAGGTCCTATAGGACTCAAAGGCAACAGGGGAATACCCGGTGTCAGTGGACCAAAAGGTGGTAGAGGTTTAAGTGGCAAATCTGGTAAACCAGGAATTAAAGGAGAACAGGTTTGATTTTCATTAATTATAAAAATAATAATATTAATAATAATATAAATAACAATAATAATATGCAAATATTTTGATTAATTAATGGAAATTTGTACAGAAAATACAATTTATCATTTAAGTCAGTGCATGTATGTACAGTCATTTTCAAGCGTTGTTTTCTTCACTGCCAGTATGACACAAGCATTGGAATTTAATTTTACACACGTAGAAAAGTGCTTATTAGCACATATCTCGTATCACTTTCTACCAGTTTCTGAGTTGGGTCAAGTCATTTTCTTCCAACAGCATTTGACACAAATTTTTTAACACCAACAAGAAAGTCTTTGAACGCTTTAATACAAAAAAGAGTTAAATTGACATTAAATGATATTTGGTGTATTTGTAGCCTGACTTTCCAAATGGTAGTTTGGCAGTGTTTTATACAATTTTGATCCGATGAAATTCTAGGAACCCTTTCAAAATACAAGTGTTTTGCTCTACGATCCATTAAATTCCTAATCATAAGTTACTGCCTTTTCACTTTCAGAGTTTTGAAGCACACTGAAGTGAAAAGTTTTCAAGTCTTGCTAACTCTTTCGCCGTGGCTGTGACTATTAGTCTTATAGTTTTTATTTTTACATTACCAAATTCAAAACTTCAGAAAATGTTATTTAACCTTTTCTCTGTATAGATATATACATTCCTTTACAACAAGGATCGGTAATCCTTTAGTCAATAATGACGCAATATAAATTCAAAAGTTACTGGAGGGAGGTGCAAGGAAAACAATAGAATTGAATACACTTAAATTATAAATGCAAAATTTACAATGACAAATGCAAAGAAATACAAAATATATACAAATACATTGTACTCGCGTTTGTACAATCCTAAGCATAGACAGCTGTTTGATAGTGGACTTATGAACATAATACGCGTGATTCAAATTTGCACACTCTGGTCATTTTGAGAACTGATCTAACAACACCTTATGTGTGTGTAATATAGTGAGAGCACCGCATTGGACACCAAAAGAATGGGGACGTCAGTGAATATAATAAATATATAACTTTTGTGTAAATTTATATAGAACAAGGACTTCAAATAGTGCTTTCGTATTTTTCTTTAAAAACAAGTCATAGAAATATACTTTAATAATTAATTGAGTAGTTAGTATATGAATTTATTGAATGACCTTGGAAGTGTGTTTTGCTGCGCTACTTCTGTCTGATGCCAAAACAATTGCCCTTTAAAAAGGTTAGCTGATATAATGCATTTACAACATTGTTATCTTTGCGGGTATATATGAAAAAAATGTGAGTAGCACCAGTACAACTTGGGTACTGGTTTTGAACGGCCAACTATAAAGCCTCGGATAATTCATAAACGTTCGCAAAGTTTAAAGACGACTTTAAGAGAGATTTGGTGCAACACCATCAAGCCCGCCAGACAACATCCTTCACTTGAGCTGATTAACTCTCCTAGTATTCGTACTGGTGGTGAGATATAGGACATTATCCTGTGACCCCAAGGATTCTATAAAGAAGATCTTGAAACCACCATGCAACCAAAATAAATGTTCTTTGCATTTGGGAGGGGATATAAATAAAGTTAAGCTTTCTGCATTAATCCTCATTTCCAAGAGTTGGGAAATATTTATTGCTAACATTTCGGAATTATAATTAAACCTCACTCAAGCGCTGCTTGCCTATCTACCTTGAGATATCCTAAAAACAATTAATTAAATAAATCTCAAAATTAATAATCCTAAAAGTCATAACACCAATATTGGTATAGAAAAAGTGGGTAATTTAATAATGTTTATGTCATAAAATAAACAATTTGCTTTTCAAACGAGATTAAAGATAAACAAACTAGTTTGGTGATCCGCCGATTGCTTATCTTTGATTGTTTTCTGATCTGATCCAAAAATTCTATTTTCCCTTGATGGTTTTTTATTTAAATAAAATATCATTAATTAATTATTATTTTTTGTTTTAATCATTATAATTTTTGATAAATTGAAAAAATATCTCTTCAAAACGACAATTTTTGTTTTTATTGTTTAATTAATTGCATATAAATTTGAATTAGGATTTTGTTTTAGGGGTTTCCAGGTGAGATGGGCCACAACGGAACAGACGGACAGCAGGTTGGACGGGATTTGTTGAATTCCGCTGATAATTAATTAATTAGGGATTTATGGGATATCGAGGTCCTGTAGGATTAAAGGGAGATATTGGATGTGATGGTGAACCTGTAAGATTTATGAAATCTGGTAGTATCAAATGGTGATAAAAAATATTCTTTTAGGGTACTGTGGGAATAGATGGAAAAAATGGTACACATGGACCACCTGGGAAAGTTGGAGATAAAGGCGATGAAGGAGACAGAGGACTTAATGGAACTTTTAGTATTGGTACTAGAGGAGATAACGTTAGTCAGAACATTTAAAATTTATGAACAAATAAATAAAGTTTTATGATAATGATTAATAATAATAATAATAATAATAATAATAATAATAATAATAATAAAATAATAATAATAAAAAAAAAAAATAATAATAATAATAATAAAATAAAAAAAAAATAATAATAATAATAATAATAATAATAATAATAATAATAATAATAATAATAATAATAATAATAATAATAATAATAATAATAATAATAATAATAATAATAATAATAATAATAATAATAATAATAATAATAATAATAATAATAATAATAATAATAATAATAATAATAATAAATAATAATAATAATAATAATAATAATAATAATAATAATAATATAATAATAATAATAATAATAATAATAATAATAATAATAATAATAATAATAATAATAATAAATAATAATAATAATAATAATAATAATAATAATAAAATAATAATAATAAAAATAATAATAATAATAATAATAATAATAATAATAATAATAATAATAATAATAATAAATAATA
>CM039682.1:4862495-4892495 GCA_022537955.1 Schmidtea mediterranea | reverse complement strand
ACCCAAAATACAAGAAGGCGACAAAGGAGAGAAAGGAATGTCAGGAAAGGATGGAGAAAATTGCACAGACACTGGAAGAAGTTCTAATTTTTACAAAGGATCTAATGGATTAAGTGGCAAAGAAGTACAATTTTATTTATTAATTAATTAACTTTATTACGAATTAAGGGTTCTAAAGGTGAAAAGGGAGAGAGAGGAATACAGGGAGAAATTGGGATTCCAGTAGGATTTTGTAAAATAGTACTAATTTTATTTATATTAAAGGGAAAACTTGGTAAAAATGGCACGGATGGTGAAAAGGGATTGGAAGGTATTCCAGGAGATAGAGTAATAATTATGTTTTAAATACAGTTATAAGAATATAAACTTTAGGGTCTTAAAGGAATTAAAGGGGATGATGGTTTGCCAGGAGAAAAAGTGTTTTTAACTCAAGTATATTTGGTTTAATTAAAATATAGGGAACTCCAGGGAGACCTGGTGAACAGGGAGAACAAGGTAAGATTGGAGATAAAGGGGATAGAGGTCTTACTGGAAAGAATATGGAAAGAGGAGAACGCGGTGATAAAGGAACAGCATCAGTTAGTATATATTTAAAATCTCTTTTCAATTATAGCTTATTAATAGATAATAAATTGCACAGATGCAGACTATGATAAAGGAGCAAAAGGTTATAAAGGATCTAAGGGTTATGTTGGAGAAATAGGCTCAAAAGGTAGTATTGGGAATCCAGGTTTAAACGGAACTACTGGAGACATTGGCTTAAAAGGACCAGATGGTCCTCTTGGTTCTGAATGTGTGAAAGGAGGAGTAGGAATTCCAGGAGAGATTGGAAACAAAGGTAATTTTTAATATAGTATTATTCTATTATTGTATATAATTATAGGAAAGGAAGGTAACGAAGGTGAGAAGGGGCATAGAGGAATACCAGGAGCTAAAGGTATGTTTGGAAAAGAAGGAAAGAACGGAACATTAATTGAAGGGGAAACTGGCAGTATTGGAAGAGAAGGCCGTAAAGGAGAAAAAGGTTAATATTGGAGATTTATTATATATGCGAAAAGCTTATTTTTCAGGTGACAAGGCTGCAAGAGGTGTAAAAGGAGAAAAAGGATACTATGGAAATGTAATGGGGAAAGAAGGTCCTCGTGGTGATCCTGGTGATGACAGTTCAGAAGGAGTGCCAGGTGTTAAAGGCAAAAGAGGATTTAAGGGAGATAAAGGTATTGAAAAATGAAATGAAATATTGATTTAATTTTAATTTAGGCGAGGCAGCGACAAAATGTGAATTAGATTGTCCAAAAGGTTCAATCGGTGAAAGAGGTGATTTAGGAGACAAAGGTACCACTGGTTTTCCGGGGAAAAATGGAACTAAAGGCGCCAAAGGTGAAAATGGTACACTAGGAATTAAAGGTAAAGATGGAACATCGGAGAAACCAGGAGAAAAGGTTTTATAACTTTATAATTTACTATAATCATTTATTATTATTATTTGGGTAATCTCTCTCATGTTCATTGTAATTTTCTTATCGTATTGTTGGGGTTCCTAGTTGAAATACGCCAATAGATGAATAGTAGTACTCAAATCCATACTGATATCGTTAAAATACATTGAGTAAGTTATAAATAAATTGAGAGTAAATTCAAAATAAAGTCATTAAAATTCACAAGATATCCAAAAAAAGTTTCAAATAAATTCGAATCAATCGTAGAAGAATCATAAACAAAAACATCCAAGTCCAAAATTCAAATTTAGCATAGAACCATCATAATTAACATACTACAAATTCTTAACATAAGTTTACAAAATTTACCTAATTGATTCAGTAAAACACACATTAAAACATTAATTCATAAATTCCAAAATTTAATAATCTAGTAATTTACAAAAGATCATATTCAAAGTATCATTTTCAAAAAACAAAGGAAATTACAATTTTGAAAAAAATTGACCATTACTATTATTATTATTATTATTATTATTATTATTATTATTATTATTATTATTATTATTATTATTATTATTATTATTATTATTATTATTATTATTATTATTATTATTATTATTATTATTATTATTATTATTATTATTATTATTATTATTATATTATTATTATTATTATTATTATTATTATTATTATTATTATTATTATTATTATTATTATTATTATTATTATTATTATTATTATTATTATTATTATTATTATTATTATTATTATTATTATTATTATTATTATTAATATTATTATTGTTATTATTATTATTATTATTATTATTATTATTATTATTATTATTATTATTATTATTATTATTTTATTATTATTATTATTATTATTATTATTATTAATATTATTATTGTTATTATTATTGTTATTATTATTAATATTATTATTGTTATTATTATTATTATTATTATTATTATTATTAATATTATTATTGTTATTATTATTATTATTATTATTATTATTATTATTATTATTATTATTATTATTAATATTATTATTATTATTATTATTATATTATTATTATTATTATTATTATTATTATTATTATTATTATTATTATTATTATTAATATTATTATTATTATTAATATTATTATTATTAATATTATTTAAAAATTGAAAACTAGGGAAGAAAAGGATCTAAAGGATCAAATGGCTTAGTTGGAGAGAAAGGAGAGATTGGATATATTAATCGAACAGCCGCAAATATTACTCATGGTGAAGAAGGTAAGAAAGGAGAAAAAGGCAGACCAGGTCCACGAGGAGATCAAGGTGAACAAGGAATTCCTGGAATTCCTGGAACTGATGGACAAAATGGGACAAATGTAAATCATTTTTATTCATTTAATTGTGACACTTTCATAGGGAGAAATGGGAGCTAATGGAACAAATGGAGTAATCGGGGACAGAGGCGATAAAGGGTTTTCTGGAGAACCTGGATTACATTCAAATGAAACTATTCAAGGTTTACAAGGATATAAGGGAATAAAAGGAGACAAGGGGAATAGAGGCCCTAGTGGAGAAAAGGGTTGGGCTGAAGATTGCAATGCTACATCCAAAGTAAAAGCTAATGAATTTAAAGGTTAGTATAGAATAATAAGTTAATTTTTAATTATTTAAACAATAAACATTCTTAACCTGTTTTGCCTATTGAAATGTACAATTTAAGAAAAGGAATTAGTACTTTTATTTTTAATAGATCGAAACAAAGGTGAAAAAGGTTTTCCAGGTAAAATGGGTGTTGCCGGTCCTGTAGGTCCTAACGGAGAAAAGGGTATTAAGGGTTTCATTGGAAAAGATGGATCTTTAGGCGGAAAAGGAGATAATGGCAAGAATGGAGAAAAAGGTGAACAAGGTGAACAAGGAAAAAATGGTAAGTTAGTTTTATTTTTAATAATTTTTAATAAAATATATATAGCAACTAACGGCTCTGTTGGTGAATCAGGAGAAGATGGAAAACCGGGCATGAAAGGTGACGAAGGGATAAAAGGTGAAAACGGTACAATTGGTATGATTGGTGGAAAAGGTTTTCAAATTATATTTTATTCGATATTTAAATTAATTAACTTAGGAGAGAAAGGAGATGAAGGTTTGAAAGGAAATAGTTCGACTGGAGACAAGGGAAACAAAGGCTTAAAGGGAAATCAAGGTCGTCAAGGATTTAAAGGGTTAAAGGGTGAAAGAGGTGAAATCGGTCAAAATGGTACTACAGGTACGCTATATATACTTTTTGAAGAATATATTAAACAACATCTAATTCTTTTAGGAAGAATTGGGATGGATGGAAATAATGGCACGAAAGGTGATAGAGGAGATATTGGTCAAAAAGGTATACAAGGCCCTTCAAATCCAAATGCCACTATGGGAATTCCTGGAAGTAAGGGGTTACCAGGTATTAAAGGAGTTCAAGGAGATAGAGGAAATAATGGGACTGATGGAAATTGCACGAGTTTGGGTTTGATGGGTGAACGTGGTTTTCCAGGAACACCTGGTGATAATGGAACTATTGGCGATAGAGGTCGGCGAGGAGAAATGGGTGATAATGGTACAATAGGAAATACTGGACCTTATGGTAATATTATTATAAGAATTTCATTTTATGCTAAAAATATTACAGGAGAAAATGGTACTAGAGGGTTAACTGGTGAAAAAGGAGATGCTGGTTTAAATGGAACTATTGGTTTAAGAGGTCCAATAGGACGAAAAGGTCTGAAGGGAATAGAAGGAGTTATTGGAGAAAGAGGAATAAACGGAAGCAAAGGTATGAAATTTAAATAATTTGCAATTGATAAATTCACAAAAAAGGTAAAATTGGTGCAAGAGGAGAACAGGGAATTAGAGGAGATCAGGGAATTAAAGGGGGATCGTCACCTGGAGAAAAGGGAGAGGTAGGTTCTCCAGGGTTAAAAGGATATTTTGGGGGGAAAGGTGTTCAAGGAATGCCCGCCAAGAATGGACGTAGAGGTAACACTGGAATTACAGCAATTGGTTTGAAAGGTGATTCTGGGCCTGACGGAGATAACGGTACAATTGGCGACGAGGGCGATAAAGGAATGAATGGAACAATTGGTCTTGAAGGTGAAATTGGAAATAATGGAACAATTGGAGACCAAGTAAATTTTTTATCATAATAATTTTTCTGATTTTGTTTTTTTTGTTTTTTAATTTTTTGTTTATATTACTCACTAATTAATATTGCAGCGCAATTTTCGTACTTATCCTTAACGGTAAAACTAACTTCAGAATAAAATCCAAAATTCAAATATTCTTCTCTATTTAAACAAAAATTACTGGTTAATTTTTTCATGAGTTTTATTTTATCTTTCTCCTTTTTCCCACCTGAGTACTAATAAATATTTTATTTTATACGAATATATTATACAGGTTACTTTTTTTTTAGTATATATTGTCGCATTTTTTCCTTGTTCCTAATAACCTTATTATTAAGTACTTATGTTAAGGGAGAAAAAGGGAAAAGAGGCAAAACTGGATTACCGGGCGAAAGAGGTGCTATCGGTAAAAAAGGAATAACCGGGGAAACTGGAAAGATTGGAAAAAGTGGAAATAAAGGAGATCGAGGCAAAATTGGTGAAAAGGGAGACTCCGTAAATAGTACCAAAGGCGATATTGGTCAAAAAGGTCATAGAGGAAATCGGGGTTTTAAATCAATGAACATAACACACGGAGATAAAGGCGATAAAGGTAAGAAAATATAAATTCAATAAAATATTTTATAAAATATCTTAAAAGGAGATGAAGGTCCTTCTGGGGTCAATGGAACTACTGGTTATGTAGGACAAATTGGCGACATTGGAGATAAAGGTATTCAAGGTGACATTGGACCTAATGGAACTGAAGGTGAGATTCATAAATTATTAGTAAATAAAAATTACGAATATTAAGGTATTAATGGAACAATTGGTAATACTGGGGATAAAGGAGTTGTTGGTTTACCTGGTAAAGTCGGACCCATCGGAGATAATGGTCTTTCAGGGGATCCAGGTGATAAAGGGGCTGCATGTGGTCGAAGTATGGATGGTTTTTCAGGTTATAGAGGAAAGCCTGGTGATAAAGGTCCAAAGGGGGAAAAGGGAATAAAAGGTTTTAATACTTAACCTATTTCTATTTAATGATTATCTTTTATAGGAAGATTCGGATTGCAAGGGCAAAAAGGTGAGAATGGTGAGCCAGTGTTAGGAAAACATGGAAAGAAAGGTCACCGTGGATCTAGAGGAGATGATGGGAAAACAGGTGAGTATTATATATTTGAACAAAGAAAAAGATTCTTAAGTTTTTTAAATTTAAATGCAAAAAGGCTATGTGACTAATCGAAGGTTTTGGCTTTTCAAGTTTAAAGTAATTCTAAACAAAAATACTTTGGATAAGATAACCACTGATAAACTTTTCCATTGCAAAAAATGGAATCTTTTCATTTAATCAGTGAAACTCGCCCCTATTATCGGTCATATCATGTTTTATACGGTTTTAACTTTGCCACCTATTTCTGTTTTTTTGATAAAAAAATGTGTTTTTGGGTTTAATTTTATTTATGTCCAAACTTTTCTAGGACTTATTGGAGATCAAGGAGAAATTGGGAAAAATGGAACTGATGGCATAATAGGTGAAATGGGAGAAAATGGAACAATTGGAGAAAGAGGTAGTCCTGGAGATAGAGGTCTTAAAGGTGAAATGGGAGAGAAAGGAGAAAATGGTACTAAGGGTGATATTGGAGAAAAAGGTGATATCGGAGTGATCGGTAAAAAAGGGGAAATAGGAGAACAGGGTTTAAAAGGAGACATTGGAGAAAAAGGCAAAACAGGACCCCCTGGTCCTCTTGGACCTCAAGGAATTGGTGGAAAGCGTGGAGGAAAAGGAGTTATTGGAAAATCAACAAAAGGAGAAAAAGGGCTGCCTGGTAAAATAATCAAAGGAGAAAAGGGAGAAACTGGGGATGAAGGAAGAAATGGTACAATTGGTGAAGAAGGAGAAAGAGGAACTAAAGGAGAAAAGGGTCTTCCTGGCTTAACAAAAGGCAAACAAGGAGATAGGGGAGGATCAGGACCAACTGGTTTAAGAATTAAAGGAAAAATGGGCATTAAAGGAATTCCTGGTATACCCGGTGATATCGGAATAAAAGGAGAAAGAGCAGCTATCAACAGATCTGAAATTCTATTTGCAAGGCACTTTCAAAAATTAACTGACAATGACACGTACGAATGTCCAGAGGGTACAAATTTGATCCGAACTGGATACAGTTTTGTTATGTCTGGAGGAAATGAACATCTCACAGCCATGGATCTCGGTAAAGATCAATGTATATAGTTCAAATTTTCTACGTTTTTCTAGGTTCACCAGCTTCTTGTTTAGAGAAGTTCAGTGCAACCCCTGTGATACATTGTGACAGACAACCCGGCTGTCATTTTAACATTCGAAACGCACGCTCCTACTGGCTTAGTAGCTTGTTACCTATTCAAAACCCAGTTAAAGTTAATGAAGTGAAAAGCCTCATATCTCGATGTGTGGTGTGCAGTGCTCCTGCAAATGTTTATGCATTTCATAAACAATCTACTTTACAAAAGACACCATGTCCAGAAACATGGACAGAATTATGGCGGGGATATAGCCTAATTATGGTAAATTTTGTTATTTTATTATTATTATTTTATTTTATTTTTTTATTATTATTATTTTATTTTATTTTTTTATTATTATTATTATTATTATTATTATTATTATTATTATTACTATTATTATTATTATTATTATTATTATTATTATTATTATTATTAATATTATTATTATTATTATTATTATTATTATTATTATTATTATTATTATTATTACTATTATTATTAGTATTATTATTATTATTATTATTATTATTATTATTATTATTATTATTATTATTATTATTATTATTATTATTATTGTTATTATTATTATTATTATTATTATTATTATTATTATTATTATTAGTATTATTATTATTATTATTATTATAATTATTATTATTATTATTATTATTGTTATTATTATTATTATTATTATTATTATTATTATTATTATTATTATTATTGTTATTATTATTATTATTATTATTATTATTATTATTGTTATTATTATTATTATTATTTTTATTATTATTATTATTATTATTATTATTATTATTATTATTATTATTATTATTATTATTATTATTATTATTATTATTATTATTATTATTATTATTATTATTATTATTATTATTATTGTTATTATTATTATTATTATTGCTATTGTATTTGGTATTGTTATTATTATTTTATATTGTTTATTTAAGCATACAAGTGGTAGCCAAGGTGGTAGTCAACAACTTTCTTCTCCGGGTAGCTGTTTGGAGTATCTTAGATTTGCTCCCATCATTGAGTGCAACAACGTTGCAAATAAATGCCATCAGTGGCCTGATGCCAAAGTCTATTACTTGAGACAAGTGACAGATATGAACAGCTTTACCAAGCCATTGGGGGAAACGTTTGGAACTCAAATGGAGCTCGAGAAGACGATATCCAGGTGTCGGGTTTGTGTAAAGAATATGTAATTTGAAGTTCGAAAGAAGATGATATAACTATTTTATTTATTCGATGTAATGAATTGTTAAAAAAAACTTGTTTTATATATCTCTAGGTGTATATTTGAATTAATAAGTAGTTTGTGAAGGCCATTTCAATAAAATAAGAATCACTCTACCAAATATTTAAACAAATTTATGGAAATTGATGTAATTTTCATAACGTTTATTTTAGTATTTATCAAAATGAGATTGACCATATTTTTGAAGCTTGGATGTTTTTTTTCTCTCAATTTTTTGCCGAAATTTATTGCGCTTCATGTTGATAATTGTCGGTTTGACAAGTTTCATTTTCTTTCTTTGTTTAAATTAAACAAAATCTCTAGTTTAACAGTCATATACTGATGAAATTAATTGACAATTTTTTATGGTTTGGTTTATTTTATTTTAAATAAATAAAAAATCTTAAATTTTTTATTCTTTTGTTTGAATTGCACGGGAAATATTTTTTAATATTTATATTTCATGATAATTTGGATTATTTGCATTTATAAACTGTAGCTAGTGGCAGCCGATTAAAACAAAGATTAATAAGAGATTTGACAATGAAAATATTTATTCAACTCTTTACTAAATTATTTTTTTTATTAATTTAAATTTACTTAAAATTTTTTTCTTTCTAAATTTTGATCTTCTTTGAGACTTTATAATTAAGTTCAAACGTTTTTGAAAATCTCCTTTGAATGTTTGGGACTTTAATTTTTCTTCAACTCTCCCCCCATTATTTATTGGAGAATTGGTTGACAATCAATTAGATAAATTCCATTGAATCTTCTTTGGCATTCTCGTTATCATGATGAATATTACATTCTTCATATTTCCTCTACACTTGTGGTTCCAAAGTGGGTGCCGAAGCTTTCTAGCAGTTGGTTAATGCGCATTTGGAAAGGAGATGACTGTCTTTTTGAAGAACTTAATAATAATACTTTAAAATTAATAATTTCCGTGAGTTTGCGATTGGAAAATCTTTTAAAATTTAAGTTCTGCTTTATAATTCTTCTCAGTACATTCTCCAGCAAGTGAGAATCAAAAATGAAGTATAATGGACAACTTATGTAATTAAATGGGAATAACTGTTTCAATTGGAGAGGCGTTGAGTGTTTTGTCTTGCAAAGTGTGCAGTGGTATCAATACAATTTCTCTGTACTCATGTGCAAATAGAAAAATGAATATTGATTAACCAATCATATTCATTTGCATTTAAAATTTAGCTCAACCAATCAGAATCATGCATATCTATCACAATGTGCTTGTTAAATGTACATTAATGTTGTTATGTCTAATATTGTAAGCTAATATTGTGATTATTATTAAATAAGATTGGCAACGATTTAATTACTAGGTTGTGTAAAAAGTTCCCGGGCAGTTTTGGATTACAATTTCAACATATAGAATGACAATGAAAGCAAACATGATTAACCAACCGTTTTATTCGTCAATATAATATACTAGGTCATGTAAAAAGAGTTTATTAACTTATAACTTCCATGTATGCAAAGTGCTTTGTAAATTCACTTGCTGCTGCTGCCCGGGAACTTTTTACATGACCTAATAAAAGAAAACGCCAATAAAACACTCTTCGTACGATATATTTCGACAGTTTAACTGTCATCTTCAGGCACCAAAAACCAACTCAGTATTATGGATTATTTATATTTGTTTAAACAAATTATTTTTTTATTAATTAAATATTCTAATAAATAATTAATTAAATATTTTAATTAAACATTTTACTAAATAAAAAAATTTTTTTATATAAATATTAAACTTTTGTACTATAATAAAATATTAAAATAATGAAATTTAATTTTATAAATTTTAATTTGACAAATTGCAAATAATATTAAAATTTTTTAAAAAATGTTTTAAACAATAAATAAACATCAATTTGTCAAAATTTAGCATACTCAAACTATTTAAAAACATTCGTAGTCATAGCACTTTGCACATTAATTTTTGGATCCAATGACCTTATCAACAATGCCTCACATATCACACGTTCCCAATAATTAATAAAACTTTTCAACAAAATTCTAAATCAGACATTCCTATTTCACTTTTAAAGCCTCTACTGTGCTCACTAATATTGGTCAATCCCTTCAATCGACACTGCTCTAGAACTAGAGTACAGAGATGACGGGAAGTCCCTCCAATGTATGTGGCATTACATCCATTACATGTAAATTGATAAATGAGATCAGAACACAATCCAACCGGAGTTTTTGATTTATTAATAAACATATTGCGTACCTTACATGAATTAGAGACGATCTTATACTTTAAATTTATATTTATTTCTCCTTTTTAAACTGTGAAAAAGGCGAAAGGTAATTGAAAAGAGATCATTGGTTAAAAATTCAAGAGATTTTACAGATCTTGCTGCGTAAAGTAAATTTCAAGAGAAAAGTATCATGAAGTAGAGAGTTTACAGTATTTGGTTTTGTTGGTGTTTAAAGTAGAAAAGAATGCATTTTTATAAAAATTTAATTTAAATTTATAAATATTGAAATATTTCGTGGTTTCATTTTCAGTGGCCTTTCATGGGTGAAACTATTGCATGATATATGTGTAATTTCGAATGGATTTTCTTTCTCCTGAGAGTCGTATAATACATTGAGGGTGGGTATTACTTGAAGAATATTATTTACATATATATCTTGCCTTTCTGTCATTAATAAAATTCAAAACAACGTATCATTTTCTTTTTATTGCAGTAAATTGTCTCCGGACCGTTTTACGAATTGTTTTACGATTCGTCAGAATTTTGTATACGTCATTAATTTCCGGTTTGATTTGCAAGTTTTCGTCCTTATTCATCCAAATCATTTGAAAGGGCCAAACGAGAATCATGCAGGTGTAACCCAAATGGTAAATTGTCAGAAAAAGAATGTAAAAATTGCTGAATTCCGAAGAATGAATCCATTTTTCATCCATTTGTTCAATGGTGTCAATGATTGCAATTGGGATATTTGTGACAATGAAAATGATGGGCTCATACAAAAGGGAGTTGTTGGCAAACGTTAAACTTTTTTTGATCATGACTATGCAAGGAATCTGTATTGCCAAGGGAATCAAGTGAACACATAGGAGTTCAAAAAGACGGCAACGATTATAAACGGTCAGTTCTACACCTTGCTTGCAATAAGTTAAGGAGCGATTTTCAATTGTGAACTTTTCGTATTCATTTGTCACAAATGTTATAGGGGAAATCAACGCAAAAAGCAATGAGACCCAGGATGAAATGTAAATGCTTCTAAAAATCACTTTCGGCTCGTAGTTTTTGAAAAAGACATAAATGAAAATTATCAACGAGGGGACCGTTATGATAAGGGAAAAGAAAATTCTACCGCAAATGTCTAGATATGTCATCAAGTGACAAACCCCCCATATGTTGATAAATTCCTCATAGGCACTGACAGCAGTTGACATTTCATCTGGGTTTCTTTGGGTCATGTAGATTGAGGTTGGCAAAGATGAACCAATAATTGTCAGAAATATGCTGAGGTTGAACATGATCCGATAATGATACAAATAGTACTCATATTTCTCAATTGGATTGTCTGATTCTTCCGTATCCTCGATCTGATATTGAAGTCTGAGTCTATAATCGAGAATGGATCCGATGTACTGAATCGTGATCGGGATGACCACTAAAAAAAATTCAATTTTTCAATACTTAAAACATAAAAGTAGGACTGCGGCTGTGGCTATCAAACATACAAAGAGAACAAGGGTAACGTCTCATTTCAAATAAATTTTTATAAAAAAATTTAATTTTTAATAATTTTTTTTTCATATAGTAATTTTTAAACTTTTCTACGTTAAATCTATTTAAACAATATAAAACTTATAAAATAAATTATAGTTACAAATATTAGACTGTGAATGAATTGAGGGGTGGTAAATTTAAAATTATTTTTAAAGGTTATATCTTGGAAACAGTTAACAAAAAGTCACAATTAGAACTGAACGGAGTAAAAATGCAAAATATCTGAAAATCAACTATCTATCAAATTTGAATTTTAAAATCCGTTCAGATATAGATTAGACAACGATGAAAATCATAGTGATAATGAATTTATCAGAATACGTTTAGAACGGGTTGAATATCAATTAATTAAACCTGAGTTAAGTAAACAACAAGAAAAGCAAACAAAAATGAATTCAAAAAACCATTATCCGAACAACATGATTAATGGAACAAATAAGAGAAAGATTATTAGAGGGAAGGCGCACGTATGGATTATTAACTATTTTTATTGTATGATCACTTGAATGAAAGCCCAAATGCAAAGGCTGTCAAACGGATACCAATAGGTTCAAAAAAATTAATCAAAAGGATTATTTCCGTAATATAAGAAAAGTCAAAATCTTAGGCATTCTTCCTCAGGTTTCGACGAAAAAGAAAAGAATAGGTTTAAGGAAATATCGAAATTAGTTGAAATTAGAAAACCGGCAAACTAAAGAGAGCAAGAAATCAAGTTGAATCTAGTCAAAGTTAGAATATCAAAAAGGTGATTATTTTCATAAAGTGTACATAGTCAAGATAGTGATAATGAGGCTTTTAGGATAGTCATGACGATTGTTTCTTTTTATAATAATTGACGTGTGCTCTATATCTTCATTTTGTAACATATAATATTTTTGAGGTTGATATAAAATGAATGAAATAAAATGCGGCCACGGACAAACGAAAATGGACAAAAGTATCAAAAATAATCAAAGCAAAAAATAAATTTTAAATTTATAAAATTTAAAAATTCATATTGATTGGTGGAAATATGTTTGATTGAACGCCAAATATAAAGATAAACTCAAATATAATAATAAGAATTTAGTGATGAATTCCTATGGAAAGTTATAGGCAAACAACAAACTATTTAAAATTAATTAATTTCCTAATGGAAAATCTGAGTCAATGAGAAACCCGAGCGATAAAGAAAACTTGAGACGTGTAGAGAGTCGAGCTTTACAGATAGCTCAGGAAGTAAATAGAATAATTAATTTGATTCAGATAAATTAACTCAAGAGCCGACCGAGCAAATTGGATGTTTACAAAAAAAATAACTGGATTTTTAAAGCAAATAGAATCAAATTTTGGGAATAATGTTTTCGAGAGAACAGTATTAAAAGAGAGCTGTTAACGAGAAAATTTTAACAGTTTGTTGAACAAAGGTGCATCAAAGAATTATTTAAAAAAAAGTTAGTGGAGGTCATTGAAGAGAAAAAATTAACTTTGAGCATAAATTTAAATCAGCTTAACGTTCCAGTCAAAGCAATTTCCCATTGAGATATCTGCTTTCACGTTACCAAATTAAGTTCAGAAAGAAAAGTGCAAATCTTGTGACAGTTTGTGTGTTTGTAATAGGAATCAATAAAAGTGTTCTTTTTTTGGTTTAGGTTATTTGATTTGTAAAAGGGAACACAAGGAGTAAGAAACTAACTGACATGTAAAATAATAACCCAACAAGATGAATATAGGTTGGGAGTATTATTTTGGTTCAGAGATCTTAAAGAACGCAAGGAGTCAGAGATATCAATTAAGGTTATGTATTAAAACCCAACAATATAATAAATTACATATGAATTAATTTAGTATATAATTTATATGTAAACTAGTTCGTTGCCAGGCTGTTAATTGTTTTTGTTTATACGAAATTAAAAGATAAAAATAAAAAAATATATACAAAATAATAATAATTATTATTATTTATTATTATTATTATTATTATTATTATTATAACTTAAGAAAAATTTTTAAAAATAAAATCTTTTATATTACTTCTAAAAATAAGTAATATAAAAGTAAAAAATAATATATAATAATAATACATAAAATTATAATACAAAATGACTACAACAAAAATATAAAAAGTCAAATGAGGGAGAATAAGAAAAACATTTATAGTACTATATTATTTTTTCCGCTAAGTTAATTAGATATTAAATAAATCATATAGTATTTTTAAATTTATTTATATTTATGTTTGAGATATTTACAGAGGCGTAACTAGGGTATGGCAGGCATATCACGTGCGCCAACTGAAGGGGGCGCAAAAAAGCGTCTAACGTATAAATACTCAAATGAAAATAAAAAAATATTTTTATAGATATAAATAATTGTATTAAAAAACTGCGTAGGAAAAAGCACGCATTCGTTTTTCGTTTGTTTCTCCATGTCATCGATGCCTCTAGCTCACTTTCTCTCTACAAATGTGATTGTGTATTTGAAAAAAAGAAATACAATTAAACAATTTGCGTCAGCTAAAGCAAGAAAGATAAATCTGTAATAAAGTGTTAATAGATTTAACTTGTGTGATTTTTTTACTCAATTCTAAAGTAGTTTTTTGGAAAATAAAACGTCGAAGGGGGGCGCAAGATCGGTGTTTGCCATAGGCGCCATTTACCCTAGGTATGCCACTGGATATAAAGTAGTAGGTGGAAGGAAATTGTTTCATTGTTTATTAAATATTAAAATTATTTTAATATATATTGGAAATTCAATGTTTTAACTGACTTTTTGAAAGTTAGTACCTATTTTTAATTATGAGTAAATAAATAATATAGAACAATAAATGTTTTTCTTATTCCTTCTCTTTTGACCTTTTATACTTTCATTGCCGTTATTTTGTATTATAATTCATTTAAATTATAATTGTAAATAAATTATATATCAAATTAAATGAAAAAACACTTAATTTATAAATTAATATTATTAAATGAAATATTAACACTATTAAATGCAAAGATCATTCTAATAGTTAAGAAACTCGATAAATATTGTTTTCGCGAAAGAACTTTTTCTAGTTCTCACCTCTGATTGGTTTTCATTTTGAAATGACATAAAGAAATTTTTATTGTTTGACTATCAATCAGATATTTTATTGATATTCACAAATATCATATTCATAGTCAAACAATAAAAAAAATACTTTATGTCAATGTTTTCTTCATAAATATTTTTTTTTAGTTTACCGCAATAATGTTTTATTAATTTAAAAATCAATTAAAAATATTTCACTGTCACAAAAAAATTAAAATAAATACTCATTTATGAAACTGGATTTTATATTTTGTGATAAATAAATTCTTTTAAATAATGAAGCTAGATTTGTATTTTTTAAATAAATAAAACAATAAATAAAAACCTTTTAAACAAATCGGAAAAAATATCAAATATGATTATTAAATAATCATAATAAAAGTTTGTAATAATTTTTTACCGCCGAGGATCTAACATATTTTTCTTGCAAACGGGAGTGTATTTTTTTTAATGTTATATTTAAAAAATTTTTAATATTGTTACAAATTCCCCGTCAGAAAAGAATGGAAAAGTCATATTAATTTTCGCGGAAAATTATATTTACACAAATTTGACATTTTGGTGTTTTAATTTATATTAGTTTTTATCGTTTGTTTATATGAAGTTATTTTCCAATTTGCAGTCGTTGGGAAATATTTATGGAAATCTAGTTGGGGGGTCCACGCATTTTTAAATTTTTAAAATAAATTTTGTAATATGAATGTCAGGAAAAATACCAATTTCTGTTTATTTTGTCACATATTTAGCAGCTAAAAGTACTTTGATGCAAACTTCATAATATTAATTGGTTTGGGATTCAGGCCCGATGAAAGGCCTTATATACCATTTTAACAGTAAAGGATATATTATCGTATAATAAAACAAAGATTGAATATCATTGTAAACATCAAAGCTATCATTTTTCAAACTGCTGACCTAAAGAAAGCTTTGTAAGGGTTTTCCCATTGTTACAGACATTCTAATGTTTTTATGGTTTTTAACAGGTCGAACACTTTGGATTGCAAATATTATCCACTATCCTTATGTTTATGGACGGCTGTCAACCCCGTCATGTAGTACTTTTTATATCCTTTCTTATGTAAATTCCTAGAACATAAGCAGCAAATTTTACAAACATTTTTATTCAAATTGAATCTAACATATAATAATTATAATATAATAGTTATTAATATTTATGAATATAAACAAAATATTTACTCATTAATGACACTATGCAAGATATTACTAACAACATGGTGACGAAAACGATGAGGTAAACGTTGCTCTTGTCCGTGAGAAGGTGCAAATCGGATTGTTCGGTGCTGAAATTCTGAAATTATAATGATGGAAATAATATTTTACAGTAGCCTCTAGAATATCCTATGTGGGAGGGACAAGAAGAGGCCCGAGTAATAAAATTCTAGAATAATTATTAAATTAATATTTATTTTAATGATAAATTAATGTTGAGATATTCGTTTAGCTGCTTTATTAAATGAGAAAATACCAAAAAGCTTGGTCATATTCTTAAAAAACAAGCCAGTTTCAATCCTAATTAAGGATGCTCCGTACATTATACTCTGATATCTTTCTCCAATTGAACTTTCTTTTGTTCATCCTTTTTCTTTACTTACTTTTTCATTTTTCACTATTATATAATATTTTTTCTTTTTCTGAAAAATTATATAACTATATTCTTTAAATTATCAGCGCTTATTATATTGCTTGGCCCTCTATCAGTTTTTGTAAGTTGTTTAAATTGAATTTTTCAACGAGGTTTATTATATTTCTTTTATATCAAAAACAAGTGAAATTTGAAATTTTTATGCTGATTTTTCGTTATTTTTAAAACATATTAAGACATTAAAAAAAAAAAAAAAAAATAATAATAATAATAATAATAATAATAATAATAATAATAATCAAAAGTATTACCATCTTTGATCGAATTGCAAAATATTCACTGCTAAATACCGATCACTTTCTGAATTTGGAATTATTTTGTTTAAATAAATAGATAGAATTGGGCAAAATTTGCACCAAAACTACTACGGAATAATTTCTGTACCATTTGGATAAGATGTAAAATTAAAATTTTCTTGTGCACAATTATTTATTTTATGATGTTTACCGGGAAAATTTTAGCAGAAAAAATTATCCAAGAAAAATATAAATTTTTGATCTAGTGATAAATTTTGTCATTTTTATGTCAGATAAAATTGAGGAAATTATTATGGAACTTCACAATGAAATATTTCATAATGATAATTAATAATGATAATTTATAATGATAATTAATAATGATTGGAGTTCATAAACTGTTAATTTGCATGTATTTTACTGCTCAAATTAATACTTAAATCAAAATTTAAGCGTAATTAAAAGAGTAGCTTTCTTGTGTTATGCTAGAACAGGTTCAAATTTTAATTTGTTTAAATGCGTCGGTAAAATAACCAGAAAACATGGCACTAAGATAACATAAAATCAAACCAATGAACACCAATTAATCACACTGAATTCTAGAAAAACACAAATGAAATAAAAATAAAGTAAAATAATAACAAATAGCAAGATTGGCACGACAAAAATAAAAATAAAGAAAAATAGAATTAAAAGGATTTTTAAAATTAAAAAATTTAAAATTTAAGAGTCAACAACTGATTGGAATCGACGCAAAATCCAATATGGCGTCGTAAAGAGTGAAGTTCAAATAAAAATGACTTGAAGAAAGTTTAATAAAAATACACGAATATTGGCATTTAAATTTTAAAAATTTAATTAAATTTAAACTGTCTAGATTTAACCGACGCGAAATGCCAGATAGCGTCAAAAAGAATAGAAAAATTTTATTAAAAATTCCAAAAAAAATGTTAGTAAAAAATTCACAGAAATTTCCAATAAAAATTGAATAAAAATAATAAAATTATATTTTATTTTTCAAGGTCACATTTCTTTTCATGCACTAATACATTCACCTTGAACACACACATTAGATTAAAGCCTATATACCGAAGCATTTTGACAGAATTTTATCGAAATCGAAAGCTTACAAGTGTTTACCCAAGCCAACTTTTAGTATCTTGTATTCAATTAAATCTCAAAGGTGTTTTAGGTAACTCCAGTGCTTTTATTTAAGTGATGTTTAATGTTGGTTTATGTCATGATCCTTTGATCAGTTTTATGTTGGGTATCTAAATTCTTTGTGATTCAATCAAATGGCATCAAAACCTTTTTCGGCTTCACAACCCACAGACATATGCAAGGTAGTAAACTCTCCAATGTATCAAAAAAGGCGTTGGTGGAATGCTGTAATGTCCATCAATTTTTGCACGGAGTTCGGCTTGAGATCATAAGAAAAATAAATCACTATAGAAGGTCAGAAGTGAGTAGTAGTCGGATGAAGAGTTCTGTGGGGGACAGACGATGATTTAACTGAAAATTAATAAAATTATATAAATATCGTTAACTTCCATCGTATCTTTTCCAAGAAAATTTTTAAAATTTGATTTATATTTTATTTCTAACTTCAAATAAAATGTTAATTAAAATTAATTAAAATTAATAAAAATATAACTGGAAAATCAAATTATTAAAATACGCAACGCTTTAAAAATGAACTGAAAATAAAAAGACGTTGCTGCATATAAAATTAAAGGTTTATAATGAATTATATTTAAAAAATCCTGAAAAAACAAGGGGCTCTCGTGAGCCCCCTATAATTCATCACTGATTATTATAATGCATTTAAAGCGAAAAATATAACTCAGTACTAAAGCTGAATAAAAGTGTGAAGCGTCAGTATTAATTGTTAACTTTAACACTTATTTTGATTGAATTGAGCTGAAAAAGTTATTTTTCACTTATTTAGTTCATAATAATAGAAGTTTTTTTAATAATTTGCGTTATATATACCGAGTGATTCAAACGGTAATAGACGATTCTATTTATTTATAAATCTCAATTTATTATTATTATTTAAGATAACAGATATTTAAATTTTATTTAAAACAGAAAACCACTATAAATCCTCAAAGTGTTCACCATCTACATAAATGGAAAGTTTACACTTTTTAATACGGCGTTACATGCATTCTGGATATATTGTGATGGGATTTGAGCAAATGAATGAATTATTTTCTTTAGGTCTTCCAAATTGTCATAACGCTCACTATAGACAATATTCTTAAGAATGGCGAAAGGAAAAAATCTGATGGTGTTGGATCAGGTGATCGAGCAGGCCATTCTATCGGTCCACGACGGCCAATCCATTTTCCTGCAAATTTGTTGTCCAACTATTTCCTCACTTCTTTCGTATAAATAGGGCCATTTCTTATATAATAAAATTAGTGATACTGATGCAATAAAACAAACTAAAATATTTATATTATTTGAAATGATTTGAAAAAATTTTTAATTCTTTATCATCTATCACCTTTTGAAGCACTCGGTATTTAAACGCAAATGCAGACTCTGCTCTGAAAAAAGTTTGTGAAAATTTCAATACCCCTTTAATTTCAAGAAATAATATATTATTAATATTTTTTATCCGTAAATTACTGCAAAATTCTTAAAATGAAAATCTAATAGTAAACTCAAAGTTACACCTTATTCTTAACCTTTTATACTTCATATCTCTGCTGTAAGCGAATATACGTATCTCCCTTAAAATATGCGTACACCTCCCCTTTCTAAATTTAAAGGATACAAATTGGCAACATTTTCGTTTATTTTTAAATATAATTGGGGTGGTTAAAACGAAATTTGGCATTCGAACTCTTGTATGCTTATAGCACTCTTTCAGTCATACTAAACTTTTCTATGGGAAAAGAGAAGTTAGGGACCTTTAAACCCTTGACTCCAGTTGTAATTAAGTCTTTAAAATGCCGTTGCACTCTCAAGTGGGGGATTTATTTGACAATGTAATACGGAAATATAATAATATGGACACTCGAAGTGTCCCATTAATATCAGTTAAAAACTCTGAATTACAAAAGACAATATTTAAGTTTTCATTTATACTTTCCTTGTTGAAAGTAAATTTCATTCAACTGCTTCTCCTAGTATTCGGGTCCAACATCTTAGACAATTCAGGGGGTAAATGAAAAGACTGGAATTGATCGGATATTCTTAAGTTTTGATAAAATTGTTTTTGAACCGCTCGAGGATGACAATTTTTTGGATAAGTGAAACTTTGTTCAGCCTCGATTTGATTGTTAGTTGTAGTAGTTAAGTTGGCTGCGGTGTCTACTTCAACAATTTCTTTACTTTCGATTCTTTTTTCTTTGTCTTTTTCGCTTATTAAATCAAACTTCACTTTTCGATCAACCCAAGTTTGTTGATTATCTGGAGGTCTTTTGCAATCTGGACAATTGCAAGGATTGTTTGTAGGACGATAAATACCTTTCACTTTAGTCTCTGGAATTCTTTCGACTTCGGAAGAAACACTGACATATCTTTGAGGTTTAATTGCTGAATTTTCAGTTTGGCGTGTCTGGGCCGATTTCAATTGGTCCACAGTAAAGTTAAGAACTTCTAATTTTTCAACAAGAATATCAATTTTTCGAGTGACCGATTCAAAGGTTTTAGTTGCCTCGGTACTGGATGAATTAGTATTGGTAGTAATGAGGTCGTTGGGCTTTAGACAAATTTCAGCTGGGGTTGAAGGTAAAAGGTTTTGTGAATAATTATTTGGGATATTGGGAAATGTTTGCTGAAAAGACTGTTGGGGGAAATTCAAAGACCACGTTGCATTTTGAGGAAAAGTAGGCTGATTGGGTTGAATTTGAACCTCAAAAGGGTTACCAAATTGATTTGTATTTATCAAAGGCTGTAAATTAGGGTTTTGTAGGGGTAGATTAACAGAATTTGTAATTGGGGTTTGAAGTTGATTCAAATTTGGTGAGAATTGGTTAAAGTTCTGGGTATTATAGTTCAGTGGAAATCCCATATTTGGGTGGTACTGAAAGTTTGGGTTGATATTTAAATTGGGATTTATGTTTGCATTATTATTGATAAGGGGAGGAGGATACTGAAAGCGAGCGTTATGCATTCCAGTTAAATCGCTAATTGAATTTCTGTTGGATACCAAGTTCAATTCCGATTTCAAGGGACTTAAACCGGGAGTAAAATGATTACTCCGAATTCCCCCTTCGCGATTATTACATAAAAGAGAATATCTCAAGTCCCACATAGACGAAGATTTATCAAATTTTCCTGACCATCGATTAAAGGACCTTTCATTAATTCTACGAAGATTACTCATGTTGCTAAACATTTTTGAATGACGTGTCCCTCTTTGCAGTAATAAATCTAGTCTATCAACAAAATCACCTGATACCCGCCTACTTCCTAACCTCTTTTCATTTCTTTCCTTTTCTGATTTATCATGTCCATCTGCTTCGTCATTGAATAGAGAATACTTAACTCCTGCTGAGTCTTGAGTATTTTTATTTTTATTATATTCCTTTAATTGATAATGCCACCTTTCTGAAGCCTTGTCAAGACTTTCAGCAGTCTGTCGATTCAAATCGTCTCTCTCCTTTACCTTTTTCAGGCGAGATTTTTCTAAATAATTTACGGATCTTGATTCATTCTTATGTTGGTTTCTGGAGAAATTGCTCGAATTCATTATGTCTTGCAGTTGACTGGAATCTTTGTTGCATTGTGTTAATTCATTTAGGGTTAACTTCTTAGATAGTCCAACGTCTAAATCTAAAGTATTATGTTCTATTTCTTTTAAAAATGGAGGAGTTCTCATTTGAGTTATTGGCATATCATCCTCTTCATCAGGAAGTATACTCGCCGGCGCATCATCCTTCCAATTGGGATCATTCTGCTTCGCTTTTTCTGACGCTTCTTTTATTCTTTGGATTCGGTCTTTGTTATAAACACGTTCTTGTCTCTTATTGCTCATGAAATGTTATTGATTTAATTAATTACTTAATTAATTACTTAATTCATTATCAATATTCTGATTTATAAAATCTAATTTTATAATAAATTCTTTAAAACGTCATTATAGACCTACCAATTGTTACGGTTGCTTTCATTTAATTGTTAGCCCCAGATAAGTAGCTTGAAGGCCGAGAAGTACTTTCCTCGGGGCATACTTTTTTTCAAAATTAAAACTGATCAAGAATCACTTAAAATTCTGAAAAAAATCTGCAATGCTGTTTTCGAGCACCCCCTAATAAGAAAGATTAATTTTGGAAATGCTACCTGCGATTTTGAAAAAAGAAGCAATAAAGATTTTACAATTAAAATTTTACTTTAAAAATGAGTACGAAGTCTTACTTTTTTATCCGTGTTTCGTTTTGATGAAGTGGAGCCCTGACTTGTATTAATATAGTTAGGATATTCAAATAAATTGTCGATAGGAATTAGCTCTCGATCTGGCCTCTCGTGTTCGATCCCAACAAAAAACAAATTTATTTTTAACAAAATGGAATACACTTTATAAATTGACAATTTGTATTAACATCTGCTCCGGTTTTCTCTTTTAATTTGATTTTCACTTTATTTTTTTCGACCATCTAGCCTTTTAACGGTTATATATTTTCACCCCATTAATTATTTGCTTAAACTTGCGCTGTCCGATTTGCTACCTACATGATATTGGACCTTATAACTAATTTATCGGCCAATTAGACTAACTTCAGCTGTTCATTTGTTGATTCCAATTGAATGTCAGGGTAATGGGTTCCCGGAAATAAAGCCAAATAACAACAAATTGCCTCCCGCATGATTAATGGGCAAGGAAGTGCTATAAAAGAGTTGTCAATAAAAGAACATGGTTGAAGTGACATTTTAAAAGTAATAAGTGTACAGAGGAGCGATAGCCATCAGGCGTCTACTCTGTTCTTGTATGTTCGGATTGATGGAAATAAAGATTTGGTTCGGATTTGTTTTGTTACTTTGATTTATGAACACGAGTTGGATCGAGTTTCAGTTCCATCGACAAATTTCGTACTATTCCAACAAAATTAATGACTTATTTTAATTTTTTCTCAATTATACTTTGGTTTATTTAAAATAATTAAAGGATTTGCCTTTAGAGTTGCTGGGAAATCGATATTAATGGTTTCAAAATATTCATTAACTTTCAACCAATCAAAAAGTGTTACTATTTTTAGATATAATAAAGATTTCTAATCTATTTATTAAAACATAACCCAATATTTGAACATATCTATTCATGTAAAATTACAATGACGGTACAAAATGTGATTAATTAAAAAATATCAATCTAATCGTAAAATAAAATTTATTAATAAATTTATCCAATTGCAAGTTTCTTTCGTCGTCTCGTGCGTACGTGTTCAAGTTTCCTATGCACAATTTGCCTGAGACTTGTTGGTAGTCCATTAAAGTAGGAAGATAAAATCATTTCCAAAAATGGCTTGCCTAAATGATGGGTGCTTAACAAAGTAGACTCCATGACAAACAGATCAACTGCAAGATCTTCTGGTAAAACTTGTTTCAAGCCGAGTCCAAAATCAATAAACACTACTGGTATTTCTTCAGCTTTCTTTGTAAATAATTCTTGATATTTATCAACTTCAGTTAGTTTAATAAGCATATTTGAGGTTGTTAAATCTCCATGGATCATATTATTAGAATGAAGCAATGATAAATCCTTTCCAATCTTACAAGCAAGCATTTGTTTAGGAATTTCATATAATTCATCATTTGATGACAAAAGAATATTTAAATATTCTTTAACTAATATGGAAGGAAAAATATATTCCATACATATTATTCTACGATCAAAATCCATGTGATAAATATTTGGAACATTTAATCCTAGTTGTGAAGACCAAACTAGACATTTAATTTCATTTCTCATTCTCTGAGAGATAATTAACTTATCCAATGAAGGATGTCGATATGTTTTAGAAAGAACTTCTTTTATAATTGCTGGTTTACCATGCCATGTTATTTCATAAATCTTTGCTTCTGCTCCTTGCTTAATTAACTTCGCTTCTTCTATCATCTGTTTTGAAATCTATAATTTCAAACTAGAACTTGAAACTGAATATTTAAACAAATGATCAAAATTATATTAATGTGAATATTTAAATATTTCAATTAACTAAATCAGTTATATAAATTAAAACATGTCCAAATATGGATAATAAATTCAGAAATTTAATCGATTCCATTGACTTCTGTTTTGATTATTCGACATCTTGTTTATACGACATAAAAATAAAATTGTTTAAATGCAAAATAATAATAAAATAATACATCAATTATTTTAAAATTTTCGAAAGAACATACTTCTGTAAATGAAGAGAATACTTCCAATAAATTGCTTTTTTATCTAAGGAAATACCCTGCATAGATGAAATAAATGACAATGATGTTAAAGAATGAATGATGGGCAATTGCCAATAAGAATATTCAAGTGTGGATATAGTTGGTTTTGTAAATAAACATGAGAAAGCTAAGGATAAAATGGACATTGTGGCGAGAAAAAAAATTTAATATAGTGAAGGATTGAAAGAACTTGAAATCGGCTCGGTTAACGTTGAGAAACAATAAGAGTCTAAAAGTGTGGATTTAATGTACTTAAGACCCGGCGTGATATATTATGTTCAAAAAAGCAAATGTTGATTACTGATCTTTTCAATACATAATTCCAACACTTTAGCTTATTTTGATGAACAAATACAATTTATCTAACATTTGGGTTATGATGGTTTAACCGACAACTTGCAGGACAGATGAACAAAGTGTTTAATATAATTTCTATGAAATCAATCTGTTTTGAAGTTTTTATAATTTTCATTTATGATCTTGGATTTTAATAGTGCATGATACATACTGGGTTAAGCACTCGCAAAAGGTTTTTCCAACCGTTATTGGGTTATAGGAAAATTTTATTCTCAAGTTAAATTTGTTTATATTCAATTAAAATTAACATTTGTTTATCACTTTCAAACGATTAAAAAAGTGTTGGGTCAGTACATCAATAACTTTGGAGTTAGTTTAAACGTATCAAACGTACAACACAAAAACACAGCAAGGGCTTAACCAAAGACCAAAATTAGATAATCGAATAAACAACTAAAAATCAAAACTGGTATCGAGTGCCTTGAACCCAAGGTGCGTCCAAGCAATTATTGTATTGGAAACAAAACTCTATTTTTGTGAACAAACACCCACTCTAACACAGTTCCACGTTGCGGAGCAACAAATGCTTAGTGACTATGACATACATTTTACATGCATGGGTTATCAGGTAACCTTAACGATCCGAAACCAGAAATCCACCAATAGTAAATGACAACCGGAAGCCATCTTAAAAACCTGTGACCACTAGAGGTAAATTTCGACCGTCTTGTTTGCAAGGTAGCATACATTATTTTTCTCCGCTTAAAATATTTTTTCCTAAAATTTAAATGTGTTCTCAAAGTGAGCCCTCAAACTTTAGATTATTTAGTTTAATGATAAATCCAGCACTGTTCATTTTCAAGAAAAAAATCAAAATGTGCAAATTAAATTACAATGATTTCAATGAATAATTATTTTAAAGATGTTTTGCTACTTAAACATTACTGATAATTTTTTCCAAGATGATGAGTTTTGTGAAAAAGGCAACAGTATCATTGTGGATGAAAATCATATATAACGAGACGCAAAATTTTATTAGCGATAAATCATTTATGTTTAGGAAATACAAAACTAACAGTCACATCTTGTTTTTACTCAATTGTGATATAGTATTTTATGTTTCTTCCCTTTGTTGCTAAGCAGACGACAATTCTGCAAGGCAAGCTTTTAGAGGTCAGTGTTGATATCATCTTTATATACTTCCAAATACACAAGCCTATGCAGTTCGGATAGACCAGCAAGTTTCTTTCATCCGAAAATAGTTCATTTTTCTAGTCTTCCTTTGTTCTTTTGTAAAATTTCAGTCAGTTTGCCTTGTGTAATGCTGTCAACAGGATTATATTAAACTTAACACTAGCACTTTAATCCCACTTCATTTAGCGATTTGTATAAAATGCTTTCGACCATTATACACTGTGCACTATTGGTTCGTATCACTTTTGTTGTTTTAAGTAAATAATTTTTTAAGCTTCAATAGATCAATTAGTAGTTATCGTATTTAAATCGCCAGACTCCATTTCACTATATACAAAGATGAAATTCAAAATTTATTCAAAAAAAAACTTGTCAAAAACTAATGTGTTTTCCTTCTTGTTGTTATTTAAACAAATTTCCCTGAAACAATGATAAAAATACTTCTAATAAATTTTTCATACAAATTCAACATTACAGTAAAATTTCATATTGCATCACTGATACCATTGAAAAAGTATCATGACCAACGATAAAAATATTGAATAGTGATACTATTTGGAGGTTTTACATATAAAAAATTTCATAATTTTAAATTTAATATATTTATTCATCAACTGCATTCGATTCAACTTCTTGATAAATAATTTCCATTTGATTCAGTGCTTCTCATCTGGGGCCCCAGTTGGGACAATTTGACTTTTCATTAAGGGAATTTCGAAATGAATGTATTTTTAAAATTTGATAAATCATAATTTTTCTCAAGTATATATGCGTGTTTTAAATATATTATGATAGAAAAAATTTCTAAACACTGAATATATAGCAGCTCTAACCAAGATCTATGTATTGTACTTATATCTTCTCAATGCAATCTTTACTTTATAATTTTGATTTTTTACAAACTGATGCAATTTGACTTTTAAACTCTATTTTTGGGGACAAAGAGCATAACATGATGAGAAACACTGGAGTAAATCAAATGTTTCCCACAATTCACAAAACTAGCGACATGAAAATCTTTATAATGATACCATTAGGAGTTATCCGTTAGTTTTATATATATATTATCCAGATTTTAAAATCATTTTACATTAAATTTAGCGTTCCGTTAATGAGCTTTCAAACATTTTTTTCCAGTTCTTAAATTTATTCGCAATAAAATTTTAATCGTTTTAAAAATGATTACTCACAAAACTTGTGCAAGAGTGTACTTACAAATCCCATGCGGCACAAACGACGATCCAATCTACTTCACCTCGTCTAAAAAGGCGGTCGTTATATGTTCTTTCACATAGATAAATTGCATGACTGTTTGTGTACCATTGATTGCAGTGTGTAACAATTTATGCGCTTCAGTCGATTGCCAATAAACTTTTCACGAGAACTCTATGCCATAGAGCAGGGGTGGGCAACCTACGGCCCGCGGCGACGTTTTATGCCGCCCTTTAGACTTTTCACATATTTTTTTTAAAACTGCGTAAACAAATAAAAAAAAATGCAAAGAAATATTATTTTCCTACATTTCATTCAGAAATAACCTTTCCTCTGTTTTTATTCTTGTTGGATGTTTTTTTGTACTAGTTGTGATCCCCAGGGCAAAGGTTTATTTTCGATATCGTTACAAATCTTTGTATTATTATATTATTATTATTATCGCCGCAATCGTTATATTATTGAAACAAAATAGCATGCGGCCCTTAAAACTATTTTAATTTTAATACGGCCCCCTGCCCAAAAAAGGTTGGCCACCCCTGCCATAGAGCATGATACCAATTCCAACATTTTATTACCATTTCAATAGTTAACAAGAATGAGAATGGATTTCGGTAGACCATATCAAATATTTCAGAGGGAATTACACGGTCATACAAATCAGTATCTGTATCGATTCATATGCACATAAATTCTATCCATTATTAACCTTTTTAAACGTTCATTTTTTTCTCAAAAATTCTCCTCCTTTGACATTCTACGTAATTCCGTTAATTATTTTAACAAATTTTCTTAAAATTAATTAATTAATTAGTATAAGAAGTTCCTTTGGTTTTCACCTCTTCAGATTTCTTTTCATTTTCAAATGAAATTAAAAAAGATTTTTTTATGACTTGAATCAGTAATGATATCGATGTTTTACTGATATTTACGAATTTTCGGCACAGCCTTTATCTAGTGATAAATTTATTAAATTGATTTCAAATTATCCCGAGTTTCTCAACTTTTCGCTTTATCCGACTTTACAAAAATCAATAATACTATTTTCTTTCACATTCTGTTTTGTTCCGTTAATTATTTTCTCATTTCGCATTTCGTTAAGTAGTTTTCGCGATTTCATTTCTGTTTCACATCTCTATTTCATCTAGTTTTCACTAATTTTTATTTTAAAATTATTTCATTTAAAATCAATAATAATATTTCCTTTGATATCCTGTTTACTTCCGTTAATAATTTTAATTTCCTTAAATCAATCAATTAATAAAAATAATTAATTAAATCAATAATTTAATTAAAATAATCAATTAATTAAATTAATTTCCAATTATCCCCACTTTCTAAACTTTTCGCTTTATTTTACTTTACAAAAATCAATAATAATATTTCCTTTGATATCCTGTTTACTTCCGTAAATTATTTTAATTTTCTTTAATCAATCAATTAATTAAAATAATTAATTTCCAATTATCCTAACTTTTTAAACTTTTCGCTTTATTTTACTTTACAAAAATCAATAATAATATTTCCTTTGATATCCTGTTTACTTCCGTAAATTATTTTAATTTCCTTTAATCAATCAATTAATTAAAATAATTAATTTCCAATTATCCTAACTTTTTAAACTTTTCGCTTTATTTTACTTTACAAAAATCAATAATAATATTTCCTTGGATATCATGTTTACTTCCGTTAATTATTTTAATTTTCTTAAATCAATTAATTCAAAATTTTTTTTAAAAACTCATTTTATCAATATTCAGTCATTTTTCTCTCAAAATTTATTGATTTTTCCATTTGTTTGTTTAAATTTTAGTAGCATAATTAGCCACTTATCTCTTGTATTTCTGTGCAATTCATATCTACTTATGCAATTTTCTCTCATTCGTTTCCATAAAATTTATTGATTTCATTTTCTTTTTTATCTAATATATCCTTGAATTATCCTTATAATATTTTCTTGACCGGCATCTGAAAATAAACACTAATTACTGGAAATCTCTGTTTTCCTCATGCTGACATGATGATGGCCATCGAAAATTCAATTTGTCAATTAATCAGGATGTTCTGTTTTAGACAAATGTTTTTTCCTTTTCATACCTTTCCAATAATTATCCTCTAATTGTTCCTGATTTTCCAGATTAAAATTCGAAAAATTAATCAATTATTGATTTTCTACAAATTCTCATTTCTGTGCTTTTCACATCTAAATTATTCCCTTTCTATTATCCAAGTGGCTTGCATTACATTTCTCCACAATTATATATTTCATTTGGTTTCAATTCGATCTTGTTTTAATTAATTTTCAGTAATAAAAAGAAAAAAGAAAAGAAAAAAAGAAAAAAAGGATATTCAAAAAAATATTTATTGAAATGGGTACTGACTGAATGTATACAGGCAAGTCTATAATACAATGAACACTTTTGTTACTAGCAGCTGATAAAATGATTGATTGTCAATATCAATTTACACAATCACAAGTGTATAAAAATTGACAGAGTTTGAAGGAGAGACCTAATAATGACGATAGAGGCAATAATGTCGAGATCATACATATCGCGATTGAAGGGGTTCTCACTGTTAATCAAACAAAAACGAAATGTTGAGAACCATTTTCACACATGTATAAAACATTATTTGAATTTAATTAACGAATATGTAACTTGAAGAACCAAGTGTTGCATCAGCTCTGCACATTGGGCATGTACGGTTCATCTGAAAGGAAACATCCATTCAATTATAAATACCAACATAATACAAATTATTTAATAAGCCTAGAGTTTGAGTAACAAAATTTATTTTAATTATTATCCAATAAAATTTGAAATAAATAAATTTATATAAAATAAATAATTAAATAAATTTGGCAACGATTTAATTAAAAGATAACGCCAATAAAAAACTCTTCCTACGATATATTTCGACAGCATAACTGTCATCCTCAGGTACACAAAACCGACTAAAAATATTATGAATTAACTTTTAATTTAAACAAATTTTTTTTTTATATTAATTTAATTTTCTAATAAATACACATTTAAAATGTTATTTATATAAATATTATAATTTTTTATC
>CM039682.1:4819995-4847495 GCA_022537955.1 Schmidtea mediterranea | reverse complement strand
ATATATATATATATATATATATATATATATATATATATATACTCGTGTGCAAGTGCGTGAATGTGTATTAATCGATAAAATCGATAGCATATTTATATTTCAATGTTATCTGAAAATCGACTTTTCGTTTTTGAATTATGCATGAATATTATTACAATTATGCATTATATATTATGCATATATGTTTTATTATTATCATTACTTTTATTTCCCATTAATTCCATTAAGTTAATTTAGAGAATTTAAACAACAACTTCATAAGTTTATATTATTTAGTGAATAAAATTGCGTAAATTACTCAATAGAAATGTTTTACTTTTCTCTATTAAAAAAACTATTTTTTTTATAAAATTCTCTCACTCTATCTCGATTTACATATGTTTCACTGTGGTAAAAATAAGAAAGAAATTGCAATAGAATGGCGGAGAAATAAGAGCTAGAGAAATTCCTATATTTGTACTGAAATCGAGTGACTAATTCTATTTGAAATAGAATCATTTATGTCACGTAAAGGGAAAAAAGGCAACATATTTCACAAATTTGTCAACTGTTTCCTATAGTGAATTATGGAGTGACTTTGTGAATCAATGTAAATAATGCACTGGTTTCACTGAGTGGCGCGCGCACAGTTTACGTTGAGGAGAAAGAGAATCTTTTCCAGACCGATCCATTAATTTTGTGAATTCCACGAACGAAAAGCAATTCAAATGAATTCAGATTAAGCTTTGATTTATTGTCTTGTCTTGTAGAAGGGCTTCAATGTTTTACACTAGAATTTAATCAAACCAAAAATTTGCTTTCTGTAGAAAACCTTTTATGTTTTAAGACAATTTATGAGTTATTTTACTAAAATCTTTATACATAGCATGACTGGCATTGAGTACGGTAGAATTATTGTTCTCGCGCCCCCCACCGAGGTCTAGTATAAAGAACACAGTATCTAAAATTTTTGACGTTTTACTCCTCAAAAAATTTTTTTTTTCAAAACAGTAATATTGTTTATAATTTAGTGATTTGATTCACTTAGAATTATACTAAATGTTTAGTAGTTAGCAAATAAAATTTCAGTTATTGGCGATTGTGAGAAAGTGATATTTTGTAGGTACTGTGCTCTTTGTTATGAAGCCAGAATATTAGCAGCTGTCGATAAATTGAATTTTAATGAAAACCAAAAAAAATTAATTTAAAATCAATTTATAATTATAATTTAGATAAATAATTATGTAAGCCAATTTCCGCAATATTTATTCATTAAATGAAATATGAAATATTTTAACCTAAACTTATCCGCTATCGACAAATAATAGATTTTAAAGTTTATCTAAACAAACCCCAGCCAGGAAATATGTCGAAAATCCAAAGTTTAGTAAAAGAATTTAAAACTATTAAACATTTATTTAAGATTTTACAAAATGCAAATTGGATTCTAAAATATAAAATATTTTTTCTTGATGTGTATCAGTTTTATTTGGATCTATTAAATTTTAATATAGTTGAATTAAATTGAAAATTTTGTTTAAATACATATTTATTTTGAAAACAGTTGAGTGAGAGAAAAGATTAACAAGAGAAGAAGATGCAAAAAGTGAAAGAGTTGATTTGTTTATTTCATTTTATGAATAAATATTGTAGAAATTGGCTTACATAGTTATTTATCTAAATTATCTTTATATAAATGATTACACTATCGACAAAGAAAATAATTTAAAGTTCATATTATTATTATTAATATTATTATTATTATTATTATTAATTAATTTTATAATTGTTTTATGATATGTACTTATACTAATGATATAATTTTTAAGGCAAAAATGAGTCTAAAATATTACTCATAATAAACGTGATCATCATAAAATATTCAGTAAAAAACCAATTTCTAAAAAAATAAAACTCAATGTGAAAATTGAAATAAAGATCTAACAAAATAAAATTTCATTTGAAACAAATGGGGAAAAATTGAAAATAAAATCTGAGAGAAAACTATTAGCTAAAGTAAATGTAGAATTTAATGTGCTCAATTAATTAACACATTGAAAAAATGCGTTTTTACTTCGAGAAGAGACGCGTGAATTTGCAGGAAAAGGTTAATTCCCAAAATTACCGATAAGACGACAGACAATGGGAAATAAAAAGGTGCACCTGATGAATTCGTTTTTGCGAAAGTTGCAAAATATAAGTGGCTCTTTAGATTTTGATGGAAAATATTGAAATTCAGAGATGTTAGATTAATAATTAATTTTGATTTAAATAAAAATTAACCCTAACCCAATAGAGATAATTCAAATACATATAAATACAGTTGATTAAGAATCACTTATATGATATCAAATATTTCGGTGCCGTAAAGTACGTTGTACGCAATATTATAATTATGTTGAATCTTCCATCTGAGTAATTTTTACACTAATTGGTTATAATTATTACAAAATTGCATTAAATGCTAAAAGTAAAACAAAATCCAAATTTGTTTTAAACACTAAATATTTGATTAGAAAATAAACTTTTGTACCTCGTTCGTTTATTCTTCACTTATCTTCATGTCAGAAAATAACTTTTTATTTTTAAAATTATTTTAACTAAAATTGAGTTTGGAAATAATTTTAAACTGGAAATTTATCCAGAACTCTATATATAAGAGTTACCACAGCAATCTTTTATTATTATTATTATTATTATTATTATTATTATTATTATTATTATTATTATTATTATTATTATTATTATTATTATTATTATTAATAATATTTATTATTATTTATTATTATTAATATTATTATTATTATTAATAATATTTATTATTATTATTATTATTATTTATTATTATTATTATTATTATTTATTATTATTATTATTATTTATTATTATTTATTATTATTATTATTATTATTATTATTATTATTATTTATTATTATTATTATTATTATTATTATTTATTATTATTATTATTATTATTATTAGAATAATTTTTTCTTAGTAGTAGCATAAATTAATTTTTTTACAAAAATTTTAAACAATTAATAAGATAATCATGCTAAGAAATTAAAAAGGATTATTTAATAATGAGAATAAACTTTCCATCCATTTAATTTATACATTACAGCAAAGGCTTTCTATTTCTATATAGTAACTGCCAAAAATAACTTTCGGAAGGTTACGTAATTTCCATTTATTTTAAAATATTTTAAATTATAATTACCATAAATCAATTAAGTGATCACTTAAAAACGATTTTTTAACTAATTTCGATAAGAATAAATTTAAAAGAATCAAACAGATTTTACGAAATGAACAAAAAAAGTATCACGTATTTCCTAAGAGAAAGATAAGCTGATTCTATATGAATAATCCATTTACGGAAGATAGATCATCAAGATAGCGCATGCTATCAGGAATGAACAAGAAATTGAAAGAATATTAGATAACTTTCGGATATATATAATCTACCATTTATAAATTTCAACATGTGGTTAAAAAATTGGAGACTTTTATGTTTACATAATGATTAATTAAATTTTATATATTAAAGCAATTCCAAAGTTTATAAAATCCTATAAATAGAAGCATAATTTTATTTTTAGACAAATGGAAAACCAACGTTCAATTGATAAAAATTGATATTTTATTATTTTATTCGGTTATTATTGAATGAATATAGCTATTAAAATAAACAATAAATTCTGCAATTTACACCTGATTGGGAGAACACAAATGCGCGCACACAGATAATTGTGCATCACAATTTCATTGGACTAATATTTTGAAAACAGTTAAATGAATGTCAATCTATTTTTACGATTATTATTAATTCTGAATTAATAATAATAATAATAATAATAATAATAATAATAATAATAATAATAATAATAATAATAATTTTAATAATATTAATATTAATAATCATAAAAAATATCATAATAATAATCATAAAATAATAATAAAAATAATCATAATAATAATAATAATAATAAAAATAATAATAATAATAATAATAAATAATAATAATAACAATAATAATAATAATAATAATAATAATAATAATAATAATAATAATAATAATAATAATAATAATAATAATAATAATAATAATAATAATAATAATAATAAAAATAATCATAATAATAATAATAATAAAATAATAATGCATAATTAAATATTAGTCCTAGTGTCATATATAAAATATGGACGTCAATTTGGAAAAACGTAATTGCAAAAAATAATCGATTTCTGATAATAGTCACAAAGTTTAATTGATAATTTAGCATTCCATGGCATTTGACTGTTTTAATCAATCGGTGTTATCATATTTTTAATTATTATTATTATTATTATTATTATTATTATTATTGTTATTATTATTATTATTAAGGCATTAAAACAAAAAATCACCCTGAGCCATTTATCGACACACATTACGTGATATTGATGACTACAACTTAAAGTTCGCAAGTGGTCATTCTCCAGGAACTCCTCCAAGCAAACCATACATTTGTCTTGCCTTTCGAGATCTGTGTTAGACGCATTCAAATCATTCTTGTAGTAGTGACACGGCAATTGCGCCAATTCACTGGGATTTATTCCCCGCCATGACGTTTCCAAATGCAGAGCCAACTGTATAACACTTTCCATATTACCTTGAGATTCATACATCGTGAACGGATGAGTGAATTGTGACGGTGACCGGTGGTCAAGCATTACATTGAGGAAGTTCCGTTCTGACAATCTCATCAAAGGGTGCATTTGCTGGGGATTAGAATTTAAAATGGAATGAATATCATGCTGACCCGATGCGGCGTTTTCTTCGGCTCGTCTGCGCTGAAGTGGCATTTTATTTTAAGTTGTTTAAATTCTCCATAAATAATTAGTAGTAATAAATTTAAACCTGTTCAAATTATTTAGTTATTATCAATTGTAGAATTTCATTATCTATCCAAGTAAAAAATACTCTTATAAAAAAAGAAAATTATTATGTTACTAGAGAATTGAAAACTCCCAGAGAAATCACTGAAATTAGGACCCGCAGCAGCCAAAGGGTTAAAGCAGTGGTTCTTAATCTTTTGGTAATGAAGGAACACTTTGTCACCTCAATATCTTTGACGGAACACCTGGGGTTCTTTCAACTAAGTACCGAAGAACGAAGGTGCCAGATTTGCGAAAGACGCAATACTTACCTAAAAGTTATGGTTAGTGTTGCGGAGAGGGAAGAGGCCCCCCAAACCGTGAGTATTTTTTTGTAAAAGTACCCGTGAAATTTCAATTTTAAAACATTTCAATGTAAAAATGAAACTAAATTGAATTCTGATAAAGCATATATTTCTGAATATCTAAATATGGCGGAACACTTCACCTAATTCTAGGGAACACCGGTTAAGAACCACTGGGTTAAAGTAATAAAATCTTTGCATTTGAAATAGTGACACCGAACCATCTTTTAATTTTAATTTTTACAAATAATTTGTAATACAATGACACCCTACCTTTTCAATTGCTAGGGCCCTAGCCAACCACGCACAAGTTGTGCATCACCAACTTATACATACTATTGCAATTCCATATATAATTTTATTTGCTAATATTTGTTCTATGACACTTTTAATCAATGCTACACTATTTTAATAAAATTTAAAAACTCATTTTTAAACTATATTTTTATACATTTCTTATTTAAAAATTTTGAATAAAAAATCTCAAATAATTTTAAGTGTAGGCTGTAAATTATTATTATTATTTAACGAGACTAAATATAGGCTTCACTATAATGTGACCATTATGCTGACATGTAAAAAAAAATTAAATTTATGCATTTAAACAAAAAATTAAATTTTTTAAAAAAAAAATTTACCCCCCCCCCCACGGGGTATGGGCAGGATGCCTTTTTGTCACAACAGTGTGACACAATAAGTGTGAATAATATTAGGTAACCGGTGTGTATGGCATAATAAGTGTGTTTCCGGGTAGTGACTGACCAGTGTGCACGTGACATAATCATGCGGTCATCTGGTAAAAGTGGACAAAGGTCAATTACTAGATAGCAACAGCGTGGACAGAGGTCAGATATTACACAATATTACGTAAGCTCAGGAGGTTTGTATCTGACGGGCTCACATCCTACTGAAAATTGTCGTATATATTTGATACTCATTTTACTCTTTAAAAAAGGTGATAACTCAACTTTTCTTCATTTTTATTTTATTCCTATTTACTAGTTTAAATTTGGATGGCCAATTCAACACGAATTCAAAAAGACATTTTGCGATATATTTAAGACAGTGCAAATGCGACGAAAACCTGCAACATCAACTACGATGTGCAAATACAAGTATATTGAGATGGAGTTGAAAAAGCTAAGTGAAAGAAAAAAGAAACAAATATCTCACTGATTAAATTTTCTATTGTTTTATTGATTGCAATCATTATAATTATTAAAATAATATAAATGTAGGATTAAATATGCTTAACTATTATATTGTTAATTTATGAATAATAATTGAAATGATGATTTATTCTGTTGTAAATTTTTAATACCAAAAAATTACATATTATAGTATGATTATTTTCGTGGTTATTTATATATTTAGTTTTATATCTCTACTTATTTACATATTCATTCTACACAGAGCCATTTGAGTGTTTAAAAAAACGTATGTATATATGATTACAGGAGACTAAGATATACACGATACTAATAATGCACAGAGAAGATGCCATTTCTTACTGATAAGAAAAAAGAAAGTTTTCACTGTACTTTTGGAATTGGGTCATTACTTTTACAAGATGTACCTCGAAATCCTCTTTTACAGTTTTGTGATGGAATGCATTTCTTCAATAGGCCAGCATTATTGGGCGTCAGTTAGATTAGCCGATTTTGGAACACAAACCACTTACTTGGTTGCTTGTCATGAATCGTTGAGCAGATGTTGTGTAGTGAGCTAATGCTTTGGCTAATCAGAATATACTGTGAAGGCGTGGTAATGAACAAGTTCATGATGCCAGATGAACCAGTTAGATATGCCACAATCGGAAACAGCGTACTAGGATGTCCAAGTTTCATAGCTCACTCTAGCATACTTCACAGGGTCTAAGGTGTTTGTGGCATCTTTAGAATAATATGGGAGTGCGTACCGTTCACTGCAATGTATGTTTCATAATCTAATATGACTTGAAAAGCAGAATTGGTGTTTCCCCACTATTTCACACAGACATCGCCAAGTTTTGTTGTTAAAGATAGAAATCAAACTACAAAGGACACATCCAGTGAGTTTAGGAACAATTCCCCCAACACTTTTGAGTACAATGCTAGCTTCTTCATGCGTAAACATAATGAAGTCAGTTCCGACGTTCTAGACAGATAAATGAGATGGAAATATATTGCTCTACTCATACGCCTAATCTCACGTCCGTTAATATTAATTTCCGAATCATTCAAGCAGGCGTTAAATAAACCATTTAAATAATCTACTTTATAATTTCAGCAATAAACCTTTTTTTACCTGTCGTACTTCTTCTAAACCACAAGCTCTTAGAAAGCTATTCAATGTCGAACCGACTGAATGGGTTCGAGGAAATGACTCTAAACTGAGCAAATCATTATTTCTTGAAGCATTTTCAGCTCTATTAACATAACTGAAAGATCGAAAAGAATTGGATTGTTGTTGCTGCTGCTGTTGCTGTTTTTGTTGTTGTTGTTGTTGTTGTTGTTGTTGTTGTTGTTGTTGTTGTTGTTGTGGTTGTGGTTGTTGTTGTTGTTGTTGTTGCTGTTGTTGAGGTTGATTAGAGTTGGGTATGTTGCGGTTGGATTCATAGATAGCTGATTGTATATATGAACCGGAAGACGTTCTACGAACAGGTGGCAAATAAGCTGAAGAATCGGTTAATCCGAAATTGTTATTCGAAGCTTGATGAGGGTTTGATCTTGTAATTTCGTTACGTAAATATTGATTTATGTCTCTGGAAGAAGTTGGAATATTTGGAGTTAAGTATCTACCGCGATGACGAAACTGAGGTACGAAAACACGTCGTAAATAGGATGAAACATCAGGTCTTGAATTTCGAGGCTCTGTAAAAGTCGTATCAACAATTGGAGAGACGAACGTTGAAGTTATGATAGTTTGATCTGTGGAGGTTTGAGTTCTTAAATCAGTGTCCGAATGATCATCTAGATTCTAAAAATTAATTTCGAGAAATAATTTTTCGTTACAGAATGTCAAAATGCAAACACATTTGTTGAGAATATAATAAAAATTATAAAAAAATTACAATCTAAAAGCTGTGGAATGAAAAAGACTCAGATTTTTACGACATTTAACCCTCAGAATTATAACAGTTTTAACCTGAAAATACAGGACATGTGCAAGTAAATCATGGGAATATGTGCTTACTTTCTCTCTTAAAAACGGTCTTTCTTAATTTATAACCCAAGCCTAACATTATAAATACCGTGAACGACAACAATGATGACCAATTTATAGTAATTATAAGAAAGCGCCACTAAATACACATTTAAAGATATCTTTCGACAGTTTTCTTGTCATCACCAGGTAGCATAGAAAAAACTATAAATGTTAATAAACAAATATATACAAAGTTTATTAATTTTTAAAAAATATTTAAAAATTCTACAAAATATTTTTTATAATTTTATTATTAACAAACACGTTAGGAATATTTAAAAAAAATTTTAAATAGAAATTAAAAATTATTTAATTATTCAACAACAACAATACATACAATTTATCAGCAAAACTATTTAAAGACATTCAAAACACAAATGTTCACAGTATTTTGTATATTAATTTTTGGATTCAATGGCCTTATCAATAAAGCTTTACATATTACACGTTCCCGATAATTATTAAAATTATAAAATCAGATATACTCATTTTACACACACAGTGCTTACCTATTGTGCTCATAAGTATAGATCTATATCCCTTCAGTCGAGAATGTTCAGGAATTTGAGTAAAAAAAATGATGGAATGTATCCTCAACATATATATGTGGCAAAGAACCTATATCATGTAAATTGATAAATGAAATCCTAACTGATGATGACAAGTTGGTATTTGTAAAAAGAGACATAAATGTACAAATCTCAAACACCCTATTATATAAATCTTAATTGCAAAACATCTAAAAATGGAGTCAACATTCAAACAGAACCATCAAACATTCTTGAAACTACAATTTTGACATATTATAACACAATTGGTTAATTTAATTAATTGTATAAAGTCCTTACATGTATGAAAGTGGTAATAAAATCGATATAAAATTAAAACAAATCATTAAACCGCTAAGAAATAAAAATGACTCAAGACAACTCGTGATTGTGACTACGACTGTAAATGGCATAACTACATACGTTTAACATAGCCATCAAATTATAAACTGAAATAATTGAAGTCCTTATTTAAACCAATCTATCTTTGAAATATTACATTTACAACAATCAATCGGTTTAAAAAGAAATATTTGATGAAAACGGATAAATTATGAATTATTCGTTAGAGAAAAGTCGATGCATAAACGAAACATAAAGAAATAAAAAGATTGACAGTTTATAATGAAAATTTTGTAAAAGAAAAGAAATAGTAAAATAATCCAATTTTCGGGATTTTATCCAACATCCAATTAAAGTAATGAAGTGACGAATCACGATTTAACATTATAATAGTTCGATCAATAAATTCTTTTATCCTTCCCATCTTTGATAACTTTTTTCCATTTGCAATTTCTTTTATCACATTCCGAAAGAATTTCCAAACGTTAATCGTTGGTGTTCTTTCATATCTGTAAGCGGGATGGGGTAAACCAATTTTGCCATCCCTACACAAGTCCGATCCGACTCCACTAGATTTGGTTTCCCATAATAGAATATAGAACAAATAGCATTGAAGCAAAACAAGTAACAGAGTGAACAAACCAAAATTAATTATGCAGAGAAAATCTAACCAAATCGCAACATCAATTCAAGGAAAACAATTGAAAGACATAAATAAATTATTAAAAGAGATATCCATATAAATTTATACAATTAATTTGTTATGAAAGCATCCATTAAAGACGTCTCGTTGGAAGGAGGAAGGTCGCCATAAAGATGAAATTATAGGACAATGGGGATTAGAATTGTTTATATTTCGGGAATGTCCTTAATGAATTCTCTCTATATTGTGTACCTGATATTAAAAAAAAATGTTTTGATCTATTTAATTTTTCTGTCTATAAAGAATTTAAGAATTTTGAAAAAATAGTGTCGATCAGATGAAGATATTTTCCGGGTCAATTAAAAGGTTTCGTATTGACAAAGAATACTCACTATGTATGTACCAGAGATGAAGATATAAACACTGTACATGAAGACAATTACCGCTTAACTGCGGTTTATGAGTACAGTAAGTGAGTGCAGCACATTAAGCTGCAATCCTCATAGTTACATTACTGATGATTTTCATGCCAATCATTGATATGTGCAAACTCGTGACACAACAGACTGGAGAAACGGGGAAATTATTATTCCGCTTTGCGTATTTGTGTTGTCCGTCGGAATACAACGCAAAACCTGACCCAAATTGAATACAGAGAGCAACGAATTCATCACCACCCAGATACGAGAAACCACAAATTCAGGAAATTTGTTAATGAAAATAATTCAATAGCTCAAATTGTCCATAAACATTTAAAAATCTTCTATTACGCAGCATTCTATTGGGATTTTTTAGAAATTATGTCATGCAAAAATGTGAGGATCATTTGATAGCCAATCATTTTAAAAAAAAGTTTAAAAAAGTTGATATCAGTTACGAAAGCCCAAACCTAAGTTTTAACATCCGAAACCAATTAACATTTATTACCAGTAAAATGTCTCAAGGGTTTCTGGACCAAACTGTAAACAAATAAATTAAAATAATCAAATCTAGTAAACCGACGTTAGAATAAAGCATTTATAACACATTCATGCTAAATTAAATGAGCCTTTCCTATACGACATAAACAGAGACTTGATTAAACAATTATTAATTATTCATTCACTCTATAGCTAGCATAGCAAGCCAGCCAGCCAGCCAGCCAAACAGCACCATTTGCACATAGTAATTACATAACCAAATATCGCATAGCATCATTTCCAACATGAAATTTTATCTTCTAAAACTCTTTATAAAATTCAGCGCCTGAAAATCAAAGGATTTGGACTATTCAGGTATTTTTCATAGGTGACAGTGGTTCAGTTTGTAACGCGTGCCTTTTGCGATCCTAAGCAATTTATGGAAAGGAACTGTGATCTAACCAACCACGACTCACAAAATACTCCTTTTAGCTATCAAAACTCCCACAAAACATTTTAAAATCCTTTAAATCTGTTGTTATTCTGCAAAGTTATTTATGTTCAATAATATTACTCATATTTCTAAACGACTGGGCCCATGAGCTATAGTTCAGAGATCACAGGAAAGTTTTCTTATGTAAATATTCTCATTTTTTGTGAAAATTACAAAGATTTCCATCCAATGTGATTAAAATTTGATAAATGGTTTGTTTCGCCAACTATTCTAAATACACAATTTGAATGATGAAAGAATGCTGAAATTGTTAATTTCCTATTATCTCTGTACTCTAGATAAGGAACAGCCGTTTGGAACAAGTGAGACCTAATATTGAATATAAAACCTTTTGTCAAAGAGCAACTAATTTAAAAGGTTTTGTGTAGAAGTTAATATAATTATTTAGAGACATTGTTGATTAAACCACAATCCCCTTCAATAAATATATAGTCAATCACCTCAAATACTAAAGTCATTTAAAATAGTCGTTTTAAAAATATTTTGACTAGATTATTTATTGTACATAACCTTAAAAGGGTTAAGAATCACCTGTATAGTCACTTGAAATAACATTTGTTGTCATTTGTACTTTTAACGAATGATCTAATAATAATGAACAAATGTGAATTTCTGAATATTTCCAGCGATGTGATTGATGCATAAATCAAACCAATTACATTTATTTTATTTTTAGATGTATAATTGAATTTATTAATTTTATAATAAATAAAAAATTTATAACCTTTAAATAATATAGACTATACTATTTGAGCAAATCCGTAATTTTTATTGATAGCTTATTTAATCATTGTGCTATAATCTTATAGGACAATTGACATGTGACTGAAGATGAAGACCGTATCTTCATAAACAGAATTTTCATTTATACATAAGAAAGATTAAAGAATGTTCATTAAAATAATTTCAAAGGAGAATATTTGCAATTTAATAAATCATGTTTAACACTTAAAAGCTACCTAAAATTGAATCAAAATAGATTACTAATATTTAAACGAACCAGACGCAAATCACACACACACACACACACACACATATATATATATATATATATATATATATATATATATATATATATATATATATATATAGTATCTAATTGCGACCCTAAACATGTTCCGTTCGCATGACGAATGTCCATAAATCGACGAACTTGAAACATCGGTTACTGAAATAAAGTTCACGAAATGGAAGTTATAAATCCAATTAATACAAAAAATAAGTGAAGCCTGCGCTTGGGTGAAAGGTTTCCAAATATAAACCCATAGAAAATTAATTGAAAAACAAAAGCGATAGTTTATTTATTTAGGCATTAACAGGCATAATTTGTCTTTGTTTTCCTATTTTTAACGACAGTAAATATTAACACTTTGACGGACAAAGCGGCTTTGCAGTCATTCTCGGGTTTCAAATGTGTGACACGTAGCTATTATAGTCATGTTACCGAAAACGGCTAGTGAAAAAACGGTTACAACCGTTAGTTTGGTCATTTAACAGTGTCGACTTCAGTGTATTACGTCATAATATAAATCATAATTATTTTTAAACCTTTTATTATTATAATTATTATTATTTTAATTACTATAATAATTACTATTATTATTATTATTATTATTATTATTATTATTATTATTATTATTATTATTATTATTATTATTATTATTAGTATTATTATTAAATTGTTAATTATTATTCCAATCTGCTTAATTAAAACAAAATCATGTCAAAATTTGTAGCTACGACTATTATCAGAACCCTCAATTAACCAAAACATGACTTAAATAAGTAAAATGGAAACCCAATATTTAAAATCTGAAACATGAAAAGATTTAAACATGCATTTAATTATGAAAGAAATAAAATAAACATAGAGGGTGCCCCGCAACAAAACTACAAAAGAGAAGAAGGCACAGGTCAGTTCTAAGAGCGTAACTATCGGGTAGGAAAGGCAAGAATCACGCGTTATCAGGTTGAATTAACTACCAAACATAAATGTAATACATGAAAATATAAATTTCTAGAGTATATTTCTATAATATTTCTATCAGTCAGTCCGGAAGAAATTAAGTAAATTCGAAAGATATTAAATTAAATAGAATTTTCTAGCATAGTTGCAAAATTTGGAAATATTTATCAAATATTATATATAATTTAAAAGTTTTTTTGTAATTCTTGAGAGCATAAATGAAACACATTTATTCTTCTTTTGTCTATGGTGTATAATATTGGTCAATCCTTTCAATCGACAATGCTCTAGAACTCGACTACAGAGATGACGAGAATTCCCTCCAATGTATGTGGCAATACACTCATTACATGTCAATTGATAAGCGAGATCAGAACAAACTTCAACCGGAGTTTTTGACTTATTAATGAACATATTGCGTACTTACACTAATTAGACACGATTTTCTAATTTAAATTTCCCAACTGTTTGCTTATCTTCTTACAATCTGTAGAACCTCCCGAGTACGTTAATACCAACACAAATCGAATCAGAAATTATTAAATATATTAATATCTCCAAGGAGAGTTAAACATTGGTCACAATCAACAATTTTCATGCACAATTGTCACCGGGAATGAGAAGTTGTGTCTTTACGTTAGTATGAAGCAAAGAAAACTGTGGACGGCACCAGGAGTCACACCAAACTCGACAGTCAAGTAAGATTTCCATCCTAAGATGACAATCGTCTGGTTGCACTGTGAAGGTGTGACCTAGTGTTGGAGAAGAACAAGACTGTTGACATGAGACGCTACCTTGCCCAACTTCATTACGTGATAAATTCGGTAGAAAAGAGTCAATAGATGTGTAAAGTTATCTACACACTGCAAACATCATCAAGGAGACTTTGAATCATCTTGAATATGAGGTTCTAACGAATCCACCATACTCTCCGGACTTTGTTCCGATAGATTTTAAACTTTTCTGCTCCATGTCGAACTAAACGAGGGGCGTAACCTTAAAAACTGGCTCACCCACTTTTTCAACATACAATCAGAAGATTTTTGGCGAGAGAATATATTATTGATTAATTTGTTGTTATAATTATTGTTTTCTTCAATAAATCTTATAACCAAAAAACGCGGGAATGTTTAAGCGTAATAGAAAAACAAATCAAAAACTCTCGCTTCTGATGCTTCTTGTCATCCTAAGTCAATCACAAATTTTGCTATAGCATTTAAAAACAAATTAGTCTTTAATTTTAGAGCATTTCACATCCTTTATTAGAGTGGTTCAAAACAGACAAGGCACAATTGTTTTCAAAAGAGGAAAACTTCGGAAGAAGTCTATCTGTGTTTTAATATCATAAATGGCTTTAATTTAAAATAATTTGTAATATATTTCTTTTTCAAAATTGATTTAAAACAAATATTAAACAACAGATGAGCAAAAATATATAACGAGAATAAAAAAATGTTATAAGCTTAAATATATATATTTATAGGCAGAATGGATGTTTGTCATTAAATGATCTTTAATTATTTTAAATCAATCCAAAAAATAAATGAATCAGATAAGCTTATATATTTATTATTATTATTGATAAACTTTAAAATCTTTTATTTATCGATGGCGGAATAATTTATATAAATAAAATTTAAATAAATAACAATGTTAGCTAATTTCCGCAATGTTTATTCATAAAAGATGAGATTTTTCGACCGATAAACGGCACTGATCACTCAACCAAAACTTAACTAGACTCTCGCTTTCTCTTATTCTACTCTGATTGATATTTTCTTTCACTCAACTGAAGTAAACAAATATATTTATTTAAACAAATTTCCAAAATATTTTTTTAAATTAGATTTACCAATATTATAAATTAAAACTTTTAATTTTTTTTAAAATAAAAGTTATTCATTCAATTCTAATAAATTCTTTTTAATATATTTTAAAATCTAATTCGCATTATTATTATTATTATTATTATTATTATCAAATTTATATATCTTACGGTATTTAAAAATGGGGAATTTATTTGACTACCGTGAATATTTCACGGGTTACAACTAGTATATTTTATTTTATAATGGATGGATGTAATGGGTTTCCCTTTAGGCTTAGAATTACTTGTTTTAGAATTGAAGAGGTTTACAAATTTGTAGATATTCCAATTCCAGCTATAATAATGGTCCTTTTTTATAACAATGATAGGCGACGAAAAAATAAAGAATTTTTTGTTTATAATTAATGTAAGATTTTTCAATATAAATAAATTACTTAATTTTATCAATAGTATAAATAAACATAAATTAATATTAAAAAATAGCAACTTACATCAATATTGCTCTGGTGTTGGCCATTATTGCAAGAATCGACGGAATTTGATGGCCATGCATAAAATGAACTGTATGATTCGTATTGTGGAAGAATCTGGATATCTTCAATGGCAGGAGATGTGCCACCGGAGGAAGTGGAAATTAATTCTGGAGTAGGTAAACTTAAAGTTTCGACAGAATTTTCCAAATCGGTCTGTAGATTTGCATTGGGATTGCTGCAATGTTTTTTGAAAGGCCACCACTGATAATGACGATTCGATAGTTCGGGTGTCAATCTTTCATTAATTTGATTGATATTGTTGTTAATCGTGTCAGGATCCGGTTCAGTGAGATCAATAAAATTGTCTATGGAATCAAAATTATTTTTTTGGAAATAAATATCAATTTTTTAGTGAGTAAAAATTTACTTCTGTGCCATGATGATCACCGAAGTAAAATAGGATAGCTCTGAAGCAATAATCCTCGTCGGTAATGTAATCAAAAAAAAGAAAGACCCGTTAAATTTTGCTTTGGTGTTCAGGATCCATTTAGGTCGAAATATTTCATATTTATTTTTATTAATAAACACTGCGGAAATCGGCTTACATAGTTATTTATTTAAATTATGTTTTTATAAATGATGCCGCTATCGACTAAACATTTTCAAAAGTTTATATTATTATTATAATAATTCTGATTATTATTATTTTTATTATTAATTCTATATATATATATATATATATATATATATATATATATATATATATATGTTACGGTAAATGTACACTCTTGATAAATGTGCACATTAACCGTAATAATAATAATAATAATAATAATAATAATAATAATAATAATAATAATAATAATAATAATAATAATAATAATAATAATAATAATAATAATAATAATAATAATAATAATAATAATAATAATAAAAATAAATAATAATAAAATAATAAAAATAAATAATAATAATAATAATAATAATAATAAATTCTCCGAATCTTTATAAATATAAACATCCTGTATATATATTTATTATTACAAATTTATTATTACGGAATTTAGGAAAAAATTCTTAAAAAATAAAATTTATTTATTTATTTATTAGAAAGAAAATTATCACAGTGATATTTATCAGACTCAAATACGGAGTTCTAAAATAATTAAAATTCATAAAGAAATGTGATGATTTATAATTGATAACTGATGCTTCTGATTATATATTAATTTCACATCTGATTCATGAGCTATTCCAAGAAATGATAATAAAAACAATAATAATTAATGGAGAAATAAACATCAAATGAGATTATAATGAAACATTTGGAATCACCAGTGAAGGATTATTTGCTAGAAAGGTGTTGTTAGATTAAGCGTTCAATGTGGATTATATGTTTATAATAGGGTGCCAGATTATCCCCAGGTTTATATATTTATATCCCAGATTATCTGCCATGATTTCCTACCGGCTCATGGATTAATAGTCATCTGTATCCGCCTTTCCCAAATATTAATCTATTCCGCAATTTATTTAAACAAAACATATAATGCTTTAAGATTGGAAGAAATAACAATCTTGAATTTTTTTGGCTTCATTTTATATTTTTATTTAAATATATTTTTCTTCTGAAGGCCCGTTGTTATATTAACTATATATAATAAAATCGAAATTTAAACAAAATTTTAATAAACTTTCAAATAAGATATTTTTAAATTTCTAAAAAAACTATTTTACCTTTATTTTCATCCTGAATCACAAAATTGCGTTTACTAATATCAATCAATTCGCTAAGTCGACTGTGATCAAGAACTTATGAGTGGAATTGACGGACAGTCATTCCAATGTATGTGGCATTGCAACCATGATATATATATTGATAACCAAGATCGAAACACAATTTAAGTAGGACTTGAAATCCACTAATAAACACAAAAATCAGACAGCAATTGTGTTTACTGATATTAATCAATTCTTTCAGTAGACAGTTATACAGAACTTGAGAACAGAGATGACGAGCAGTCATTCCAATGTATCTACCTGATTATGACAGTGAGTCTGTCAAAATATATTGTAGCATAATATATGTTGGATTGGCGCTTTCTTTTATTGAATTCAATGCCAATGTTTGTGATTATAAAATTAATAATAAAATATTTATCAAAAAATGCAGTGGCAACTGATGCTATAAATTTAAAAGAAATATAAATTGCATTAAGTTATTAGTTTTAAAAAAAATTAAAATTTATTTTAATTAATAAAAATATATTAACCCGACTAATTTGTGTGACCAAAAAGTGCCAAATGTGAGCACATGGTAGCATTTCCTATAGATTAAATCCCTAAATTTATCTTTTAAATAATTAGCAACTATTACTTCTAGAAACTCTTTAGGTAAAATAAATTATAAAAATCTATACATTTTAATAAAAATAAATCTGAAACAAAGACAAAAATACACCGACAAGTTGTTCAACGAAAACCTATAGTCTCCATGTTGTTGGAAGGATTTCGAATCCCTTTATTTAATGACTTATTTCCTCATATTCCAAATCTCTGAACATAAAGTAGAAATTGATAGATTTACAGGAGCTCAATTTTGAACAATTATCCATTTTGCATTCCTTTCCTCAAGAGTTGGAATCAGACGTTATTAGAGACAGAAATAATTACACCGGCCCAGCTGATCTGGCCAATGAAAACATAAATAATAGAATAGAAATGAGTACAAATATAATATTTAATACAAAAACAGGTCCAATATCTTTTGGTAGATGAAATCCATGTGCAATTTAATGGTCGAAATATGATTTATTGTCCGATCCAGATGATATTTTATTTTAATGGGGATAATTTAGTTTGAGCACTCAATTTTTTATTCAATTCGGAATTTCAGAACATTTAAAAAAATAATTCAAAACTTATTTTTAATAAGATAATAAAAAAGCCGGATCAGTTTCCCAAAATTGTGCGGGGTGCAAAAACATTTCTTTGTACCGAATTTCTAAACTTATGAAATTCGAAGTCACTGTTTTAAGAATTTCAAGGTGGGCTTTAAAAATATTTTCAGATTTTTTGTTTAAAAAAATAAAACACTCAATTTAAAAAACAAAAATTGTACTTACAAAAATATACATAAAAAAATTGAAAATTTTGATTTTTTTATACATGAAAATTTAAACAAAAATGATTTATTTATTATATTGACAAACGCTCCGATTCTGCTTGCGTCCCTGTGATTAATTTTATAATATTGAATTACAATTATCTATTACAAAGTCAAAGTGCAAATGCATTATTATACAAAACGTATAAGGACACCAAAATAAACCATTTTTGATATGTTGTCTTCTATTATTATACAGGTTTATGCAATTATATACAGAAAATTATTATAGATATTGTAAATTCCATCATCGAAGGGATTCTGTTTAGTTTTTTAAAATATCAACTTTTTGCTATAATAATTCATTTAACATAATCAGAGATAAAAGAAAAATTTGGTGAAGTTTTAAATGATGCAAAAATCTTTGACAAGACAAGAATCTATTTGATGATAATTTAAAATTAATCAAACAATCTTATTTAATTTTTAATTTTAAAAATTTGGTAATAAAAGTTGAATATAAACAATTTTTTATGATTTTTATTACACACATAAACACACAAATAATTTTCTGTATATTTATGAATGATTTTCATTATATTTATGAATCATTTTCTTTATATTAATGAATAATTTTTTTATTTATGAATATTCTTTATGTTTATGAATCATTTTCATTATATTTATGAATCATTTTCATTATATTTATGAATAATTTTCTTTATATTTATGAATAATTTTCTTTATATTAGTGAATAATTTTTTTATTTATAAACATTCTTTATATTTATGAATCATTTTAATTATATTTATGAATCATTTTCATTATATTTACGAATAATTTTCTTTACGTTAGTGCATAACCCTAGAGTTATAGTCAAATAAATGGCAGAGATATCGTATTTGATTAGTTTATGCCACGAAAAAGCCAAGGTTATTGTCATTGACAAAACACATAATAACTATGCACTGATTCCACAATTTTCAATATGAGATTTCGTGAACAACATAACCTTTTGAAGTGAAGATCAGGTTCTAGTGTAAGATATATTTCATGAAAAATAAACTTAAACAAAAGATGCTCGATTTTAAACCTAGACTTACGAACTTGTTTCATATCATACTTTGACCTCTAGATAAGAATCGTGATACTTTTCTTTATAAATGAACTAAAAACTTTTGTACATTAAAATTTAGGTAGCATAGAAAAAACTATAATTATTACAGGTTTAATAAACAAATATACATTTTTTTTAATTTTAAAATTATTTTTTAAATAAAAAACATAATCACACAAAATTGGCAAAAGAACTAAATTAAAGAGAACACCAATCCAAAATATATATTTCGCTACAATATTTCAACTGATTAACAGTCATCGTCAGGTACTTCGTCTTGAACTTTAAGCTATTTAGAATAAATCATTATTACTTAAACAAATTTCTGCATTTAAATTCTCAAAACATTTTATCAAAAATTAAAAATTTTGCATTTTCATTAAAATCACAAATTTTACAAAATTAAAAAACTTTAATTTTCTAAATCTTAAAAAACAGTCGACAAAAAGGATTGATTAATGTCAGTGAACACAATTGTTGTCTGAATTTTGTATTTATAAGTGGATTTCAAGTTCTACTTAGATTTTGTTCGGATCTTGGTTTTCAATTTATGCCATGGGTGTAATACTACATACATTGGAATGAATGCCCTTCATTTCCGCTCTCAAGTTTTCGATCACAGTCGATTGATGGAATTGATTGATATTAGTAATCGCAATTTTTTGATGCAGAATGAAACTAAGTGTAAAATAGTTTTGGTAAAAATTTTTTTTTAAATATATCGTTGAACATTTTATTTAAGTTTCATTAAAGTCTCTGTTTTGTAAGATTTAGAACATTAAAGTTTTTTAAATTTTGTAAAATTTTTGATTTTAATGAAAAGGCAAAATTTTTAATTTTTGATAGAATGTTTTGAGAATTTAAAAGCAGAAATGTGTTAAAGTAATAATGATGATTTGTTCTAAATAGTTTAAAGTACAAAAAAAAATTAAATTAATTAGTTTTAAAATTAAAACCCACCGCGGCCAAAAACGAATTAAGTTTGTAAGTTAAGGTATCTCTGTATTTGTTTAATTTTCATTGCTAATGTTACTGTTAAAATTTTAATAATTCTTATAAATATATGAAAGCAATTTACATCAATTTTTTTATTCAAAGAATTCCAAAAAATATTTATTTTAAAATTTCTCTTGGCAAGATATCCAGAAAGTTTCTCTAATTCCAATTTCATAATTATGGGGAAAAATCTTTCTGTTAAAATCATCACCGTAAATAACAAGGCGAGTAGCAAACAATTTCACTGGAAACAAAATCAAACAAGACAAAATTTACGTGCATTATGAATTCCATTAAAATTAATAATTTAGGCACCCCCGTCGTAAAATCACGATTTCATTTTTAATATAATATTTTTTTCTCCAGTTTTTTATTAGACAAATAAATAGGAAAAAACTGAACTTGTTTAAATCAATTCATTTCATAGATTAAAAATCAAAAATTCTTTCATTTTTAGCACTCAGAGTTTCAATTCTACTAAATAGATTTCTAGCATAATAACTCATAATATTTCATAATTATCAACGGGTCAAGGTTGTATAAAAAATATTTTCGGGTGTTTTTCTCTATTCATTTTATTTTGTGACAAATTAAGTGAGAGTTAATTTCAAAAAAGGATACTTGCTCAAAATTCAGCATTATTATTTATTATAATTATTATTTAAATAAACACAAATCTTCAGGTAGCATCGAAAAAACTTTAAATATTATAGATTTAAAAAAGAAATATATACAAGTTTTATTAATTTTGAACTATTTTCAATATATTTATTTATTAAATATTTATAAAAATATTTTTTATAATTTTTTAATTTTATTTTTAACAGTATGAATTTTTTAAAATTAAAAAAAAATTCAAAATAATTTAATACATTTGAAAACACCAACAATTCACGTAGCCACAATTTATCTCAAAACTAATATAAAATATTCAAAACACAGATGTTCATAGCATTTTTGCAGATATGCATACGTTACTCATACAGTTATTATTGTGTTCACTAATTTTAGTCAATCCTTTCGGTCAGCAGGATTCGAGAACTCGAGTACAGCGATGATGGAAATTTCTATATTTTATGTATCGTTAAGCATGTATTCATTAGGCGCTTTTATTATTATTATTATTATTATTATTATTATTATTATTATTATTATTATTATTATTATTATTATTATTATTATTATTATTATTATTATTATTATTATTATTATTATTATTATTATTATTATTATTATTATTATTATTATTATTATTATTATTATTATTATTATTATTATTATGACTTTTTTTTGTTTTTCACCTCTGACTTCTTTATAAGTGACATAATATTTTCTATAAAATTTGATTATGAATCAGATTTATTTAGGGTATTCACTAATTTTCGGCACAGCCTTTTTATTATAAATTTTATTATTATTATTATTATTATTATTATTATTAAAAGATAACGCCAATAAAAAACTTTTCGTACGATATATTTCGATAGCATAACTATCATCTTCAGGTACTCAAAACCAACAAAAATATTATGAATTAACATTTAATTTAAACAAATTATTTTTTATTAATTTAATTTTTTAATAAATAAATATTTTTAAAAATATATTTTAAATTAATTTTAAATTTTTTTACTTATATTCTAATTTTTAAAAATTAATTTAATTTAAAATTTTCAATTATTTTAATAATATTAAAAAAACAAACATGATTTAACATACGTAAACTATTTAAAAACATTCAAAACATTCGTAGTCACAGCACTCTGCACATTAATCTTTGGATCCAATGACCTTATCAGCAATGCCTCACATATCACACAAGATAATTACTAAAACTTTTCACCAAAATTCTAAAATCAGAAATTCCTATTTCACTTTTACAGCCTCTATTGTGTTCACTAATATTGGTCAAACCCTTCAATCGACAATGCTCTAGAACTCGAGTACAGAGATGACGGGAAGTCCCTCCAATGTATGTGGCATTACACCCATTACATGTAAATTGATAAACGAGATCAGAACACAATCCAACCGGAGTTTTTGATTTATTAATAAACATATTGCGTACCTTACACGAATTAGAGACGATCTTATAATCTAAATTTCCCATCTGTATACTTAACTTCCTTTTATAATTTGTAAAACCTTCAGAGTACGGCAATACTAACACATATTTAGGCTCAAATTTTTTATATCCATTTTTACTATTATTTAGATCAACACTCAATTCACACCCATTTGACAAATTACACTCAGACTTTCCAAAACATGGATCATTAGGATTTGTAATCAATTTATCAACAGTCTCTTTTATCATCAACAATAAAAATGATTTAGAATATTATTATTATTATTATTATTATTATTATTATTATTATTGTTATTATTATTATTATTATTATTATTATTATTATTATTATTATTATTATTATTATTATTATTATTATTATTATTATTATTATTATCATTATTATTATATTTATTATTTATAAATAAATAATTAAATAAGTTTGGTAACGATTTTATTGAAAGAAAACGATATTAGTAAAAAAATTTTAAAAATTATTGTAAAAGTATTTAAATAATTTGTTTAAATTATATAAATTAATCCATAATATTTTAGTTGGTTTTTATGTGTGAAGATGATAGTTAAACTGTCAAAATATATCGTACGACGAGTGTTTTAATGACATTTTCCTTTAATTATTACTATTATTATTATTTAGCATAAATACTCATATAATTTCCGAGATCTAATTAACCTTACCACAGCTATTATGAAAAATTAAAATCAATAAATTTAAGTAATTTAAAACAAGTTTATTATTTAAGATAGTATAACAGTTTTAAACAAAATGCTTGGTTAAATTGGATAATTTATATATCATTTCGTCAAAAATGATAGGTTATCTGATATCAATATGTCACGTAGTTAATTAATTAAAAGTAATTTATTGAAATTTTTTAAAATTTTTTAATTAACTGGGAATCACGATGCGCAGATCCGGAAATAAGTATTATGAGATTGGAAAGGTATAAATAAATAGAGAGAGAAAGAAATCATGAAATAATTTAGCATAATTTTTATTTATAAATTTATCAGAAAGATAAAAACAGATATTGTGGACAAGTGGTAATTAAATAAATAACATTACTCATAGAAAATCGGCAAATTCAGTACCAACAGAAAATGTCAGTAACTTATGCATAATTCATCTATGAAAACCAGGACAAGCCGCGCAAATCCGGCAAGTATAAAAACTTTATTTGTCATTCATTAATTAACAAATGATAACTCTACGAAATGTTGTAGAGTAATTAATATTAAATGAAGAATGCTATTTATTAGACTATTAATTATTGAATGGTGCTTGATAATGTTCACTTGCAGACTGTAGGTAGCATTGCGCTATATGGGTCTAGGAATCTGTGTTGGAGAAGACGGACAGCAAAGACTATGTAATCACACGAATAGAGCTAACAATTTTCACAGGCTAATAACAGTTCTCGTGAGTCGACATCAACACCGTCGGTAACTCGATCCAGCAGTGCTTGACTTCATTTGTTTGTCATTCAAGTCATTATTATAATCTAGGTGAGAATGCACTAGCCAGACTTTGCAGAATCAGATATTTTACAGGGCATTTCTTTCAATAAAGCAGACTCTCAGTTATACAGATTAGTTGAATATTTTAATATTTTTTTTAAAAAAATTTAAAAACACTTAGTGCCAAAAATTTATGCTACAGATGAAAGAAAATTGATCTATTTGTAATGAAAATAAATTAATAAAAATAGATATGCATGTGTATACAGCGACTTGAGTATTTTGTTGTGTTAGTGATCATCAGTCTTTGTGTTTTGTTGTTGTTATTATTATGAATGAATGATAAATTTCTTTCTTAAATTATATTGAACATTTCTTTTCAATTTTAGTTTTTACTCAATATTTTAATAATCATTACATTTGTTTTGTGGGCCGCAAATTTGAGATGCCTGGAATAGAGTGTAATGCCATTGAAATCGCAAAAAACAACATAAAACTGAATTTGTATACATTGATAATATTGACTTTCTTTCTTATATTACAGAAAGTAAATCCTCATTGTAATTTGGTGTTTAATGTCGCGGATTTAATTCAATGTCAGTTTTGGATATGTCACACACACACACACACATTTATTATAGGTAAATTTATTTATATTATAGAAACTTTAAATCAATGTCAATTAGGCCATTATCAATTGCACTTTTACAAAGTGTAGAGAGCATATTTTGTAGATTTTAATTTCATATAAAGAATTAATTCTTTTCTCTTTCTTCCATGTAAGACAATATTGAATACTAAATTCTAATTTTTCAACCAATGAAAAATCAGTTGATAAAAAGAAGTGTATTATTGTTGCGATTATATCGAAATTAACAAACTAAGATCTTTATTGCTACTTACTTTTATTCCCCTAGTGTTTATCAAATAAACGAACTCTCAACAAGATATAGATTTATTGATATGTGCAAATAATGGCACAACAGCTCTGGAATCCAATACTAAGGCGATTTTGCCAATATAGTAGTTTTCATCTTTCAATTCTTTTTCTTTCATCTTTTATTTACAATTTTGACTCGATTTACCAATTATTTCCCCTATGCCGATTCCAGCGCATTGGAATAATCACGGAAGTAATTTTATTATCAGAAATTGTTTTGATTTCAGATTTATTTAAGGAATTATTTTTTAATTAAATTTGACCTTGAATTTCTGATTTATTTTCTTTTTTGGTTGTTTATTAGATTTTTTTTACCTCTTTGGATTTGTTCCAATTTTTATTCTCCCCATCACAAAATATTTTTTTATTATTCAATATAATTAAATATTAATAAACAATATTCTGCCAAGGCCGTTGAAAGTTGCATTGTTAATAATGATCCAATCATAGTGCAAAAGTAGGAGAAATAAAATAAAGAAATAAATTTATAGATATTACAAAAGAATATTTTATTTAATTAATTAGAAAAGAAAAATAAATTATCACCTGAGTTTCTATTGCCAGAATTTGAGATATTCCGAGAATTATTTACAAAATCGGACTGTAGCTTTCGTTTCAGGTCCTTCCTCGGTCTGAAATGCGTCGAGGAATTCTGAAGAGTTTCACCATCTCGCATGTCAGCTAATGGGAAATTCGTTCTTCCTCGACGTATCATAGTTGGCAAATCATTGTCAGACAATGAGTTAGTGAAGGAATGCTGTTTCAAATTTGAATGTGCCAAATCACTGGAATTATTTTCAGCCTGAAATTTAAAATATTTTTTGAAAAAAATAATTGCGTTTTTAAATTTATTTTTTATTATTAAATATTTAATTAAATTATTTAATAAATAATATTTTAAATTAACTGTAACCGTCAGAAATGACGACCGTTTTCTGTTTGAATTTCAGTTTTACATTAATTATTTATTTTTATGTTCTAACTGTATATAAATTAAAATATCTAATTCCCTTTTATCAAGCTATTTATAATAATAATAATAATAATAATAATAATAATAATAATAATAATATTTTTCGTGGTTCACATCTGCTTGTATGTTTTTACTTGCTCGGCATAAGAACAAGTAGATAAATTTAAAAATAAAATTAATATTCAAATGAGATTAAATAAGTGTTAAACAAATTATTGATTATTCTATGGTAAGAATACTAAAACTCAGAATGAACGCAAGTTGTGCATGAATTGTGAACGAGTGCAGCGTAGAAGAGCTCGGCAGAATCAAGAAATACTTTAGCAGCCGTCATTTTAAATAATTTATTACAGATATTAATTATTATTATTTAAATTTATCTACTTATTGTTATAAGTAACTTATTTGTATGCAGAGCACAAGTAGAAACATTACAATTATGCATTAAAATTTATTTATTAGTAATTAGTATTATATGTATTTAATAATTGTGAATAACACATTAACTAATTAAAAATAAATATAATATAATATATATGAAGTGTTTTTGTTTTTAGGCTCAAGATATTGCTTTAATAAAAATAATTATTATTGTGTAAATAAATAGAATATTAAAATTAAATTATTAATAAAACAAATTTAATAATAAAATAGTGAAAGTTTCGTTTGGAATAAATTTTCAGCTTTTCTATTCTACAGGAAGACTAAATCATATATTATTCTTCGTCGACTAGTAGTTGTGTAGTTTACTAATGGAAGTACAAAAATCAGACAAGACAGCACTGAAAATCTTGGGTTGGGTTTGAATGCGAAAAATGTTCTTAGAAATTTCAATAAACAATGATGTTTTTCAAATTAAGTAACTTTAAGTATAATTTGCAATTTTTTGTAAAAAAGATGTATAAGAATTACGTAAGAGTTTATAAAGAGGCTTTGTAAACGATACCATAAATTCACGAATAAATATCCTATCACCATCGTTCTAGACAAAATCTCGTTCGGATAAATAAGCTAGTTTCGATTAATATATACTTTTAATATTTGGTATTAATATGTAAGCAAATTATAAAATTTGTGAACTTTATAAGATTATAAAATTGGCTACCACATATCCCCGATAATAAGACCTAACAAGAAATTACTAACACGATTCGCAAGGAATTCAAGACGGAATTCAAGGCTCGAAAAGTTATGTCGATTTTCCAGAAGAAGGTCCC
>CM039682.1:4009995-4174995 GCA_022537955.1 Schmidtea mediterranea | reverse complement strand
GGTGTTGAAATTAATAGAAATTTCTTATCATAAACATAATCAACCCCTAAAAAGCACAATTCGACGATTGGTGCAAATATTAAAACCTGCTGTTTCATTTACACTGAAATACAACAACATAGTTCCAAATATGAAGCAAATAGTAGTTTAGTTTTAATATTTCCACAGTACATCTTCGGTTAAAATGAAATTAAATTTTGACTTTGAGCATTTTTAAATTAAAACTTTTACTGATAAAATATTATTGTTTAATTTTTCTTTAGAAAGTAATATACAGTCTACCCTGTCAATAGTAGACTCTGTCAATAGTGGGCATGACCTGTTTAATTTTTAGCCAATAAAATCATTACATTATGTAATTTTTATCACCATGTTTTTAAAAAATCGAATGAAAATTATGTCCCCTACTAAAAAGTAGGGGATTCGTCGAACATTAGATCCAGTAAGATATGTTGATGAAGCATATTGTTGATAATTTGATACTGGTGAAATTGAAGTCGGTATCTTGTTACTACAGCGCTGCAGACTGTAGCTATTGGAACAAAATGAATTTGAATTGTGGAAGTATATTTTTAATCCAGGAACATTCATTTTAGATGTTGATCTTTAAGTTACTAGTTCTTCAGATTGTGAGTGATGGTTTTTTTTAAATTCTTTTGGGGCGGTAGAAAAACATGGCGAAAAAAAGTTCTCGTTTTTAGTTATGTAGTAATAACATTTTAGGTTAATAAATAAAAAATTAATAATAAATCCGTATTAATTAGAGTTTTGAATGAGTCGGTAAACTCAAATTTAAAAATAATTCAGATTGCCGGTACAAGGCAGCAAAAAATTATAATATACAGCATTGGCAAAATACACACTTCTATTCTCTTTGGTTGTCAGACTCATTTAACTTCCATTTTATCTTCAATAGTATCAAAGTAAAGAACCATTAAAATCACAGTTCCACTGTCTTTGCCACCGTTGTAGAAGCAGCAGCGAACTACTATTGGCACAGATCTATATTGAAAGGACATTGCTCGTTGGCGCTTAAGAACCTTAGAACCTATTAAACAGAAAATTTGTTGATCCAAAAAATAAAGTTCTGTAGACTTTCAAAATGTCCAAATGCTAGGTCAATAATAAGTTTAAAATCACTTTTAGCAATTAAAAATTGTTTAAAAATCTAATAGTGATGATGAAACACATTTGATAGTGGACATGGACGAGAATTCCAGAATTTTTTATATACATATATATATATATATATATTTATAAATTTCCTTTCTGAAGATACCTTATTGAGTTACTAGAAAATTCTTAAAGCTGTACTATATGAGGATTTTTCATTAGTCAGAGATATTAGAAGGGAAAATACACAGGACCAGGCTTCTGAAAAGGATGTATCAAAAGAGAATAAATGCAGATAACTGTCAAAGACTTAAGATCTTTGATGGAAATTTAGAAACCATTGCGTGATCTATGAAAGAAACCACATTTTGAAAAAGTTAGTCACTGACAGTTGGAATCTATTTATTTAGATGTTGGAAATTTTCAGAAATGGAACAAAAGATTTTTTGAGCCCATAGTGTTCTCTGAGGAGGTAAATAGTTAAATACACGAGTCATGAAGCTTATATTTCGATCATAAATACTCTAGATCGAAATTAATGACTAAATCTACAACTGATATAACTGTTTTACGCTACAAATCAACGGTCCACCAACAATCGTGAATGAGCTAAAACTTTTTAACTCAGGAATATCAAAACCTCCTGAATTTAATGTATTAGAATGGAGTGTGATAAATAATCTACAGATGACTTTATCAGAATGCAGAGCTTCTATCAAAAAGTATCCAGAATGGGTAAAAACTGAGCTCAAGAAACTCCTGGCTATAAAAGGTTATTCATATGAGGAACTTTCGTGGGAAATCAGCATTGGATAGGCACTATAATTATTAAATTAAATCATGATTAAGTAAATTAAAATAAATTGTAGAGGACCTTGCAATTGAAATTCTCTAAAATTAAATAAAAGAAAAAGTTTTGTGATTTTTTTAAATTTACTTAGATTAATATATGTGTGTTTTAATAAAATGAGTAAATTAGTGTTCTTTAAATATAGAATTTATTTGTTGAATAATTGACTTTGTTAAATTTAAAATTTCGTTCAAGATCCTTTGGATTTCATTAAAAACTTAATAAAAAGTTATTCAATTACCAGATTCTGAAATATGAATAGCGATATTGGATCTGATCATGAACTATTTTCCGATAATGATTCAAATAATAGTTTATGGGAAAATGCTGAGTTGTCTAATGCAAACAAATTCCCCTTATTAAGAAATTATATAAAGACGATTCTTATGAACAAATTCTCATTCCTGGTTCTAGTTTTCCTAAAATGAAAGTAAACAATTGTGAAAGCAATTTGAATACATCCAATAAAATTGAAAGTTGCTTTATTAAAGATTTTAATACATTATTCTCTCTGGACAATAAAATAATTTCTGATAAAGTTTCATCTTCATTGATTGAAGAAAAGCTCCAATTCAATTCACCGATATGCAACAGCGAGTACTGGTTCAAATTGAATGTTGGGCGGACACCTTTTACACATAAATTCCAAAATTATCCTCTTTGCAAGCCGTCCTATAATTCTCGAACTAACACTTTGTTCGGCTCAAAAATCCTCATAGATGATATTCAAGATTGTTCTGGAAGCAATGATTCTAATGCCATTGATAGTAAAAAATCAGTGTTAGAAATTCGAAAAGGAAACTTGTTAAAATATATTAATTACAGTCAGGTAAAAAGCTATGAAAATGAACAATGTAAAAATGTCGACAATAAATTACAAATGAAACTGATGTTTCTGCTTTTCTTTTATTTAAATGAAAGAAGTATAATTTTGAGTGTCATGGATAAGCATGATTATAGGAAGCCGGATTTGGAAGGATATTTAAATGATCGCTATATTTCGTCTTATAATTCTTTCCATGTTTCTTCAACATTTTGTGACATAGTGAAACTACACAGCCTTGTTGGTGTCAGATATTTTCGTGCTAAGCACAGATTTGATTCCCATTGGTATTGAATTAAGATCAGCTCGTATAATAATGATGAGATACAAACCCTAAGCAAATAAAGTAGACTTCTGCAAAATGAAATCATGATGCTTTCACGTCTAAGTCATGAAAATATTATTAAATACTTTTCATCGTGGATCGAATACCAAACTATTTCCCGATTAAACAAGCATGTTACCAAGTAGAAGCTATAAACAAATTTTTGACTTTTTTGAAATTACATTAAGAGAAGAGGACGTAGATCTTAATGAGTTTGATGAAGATTTTGACAAAAGGGTGAAATGCATGAAGACTTGGCTGGTAATGAATACGATTCCAGTGACCTAACTAGTTTGATTGAAACAAAGTTAGTTACTTATTTAGATAGCATGGCCAGTAGCTTATCCTATATCCTTACTAGTAAAGAGAAGCAAGAAAAACTATTTTGAACAAAATCTTTAGATCTTTTCTTTGAGCATTTGCTAAAATTATATCACAGTTGTAACAATTGATTTCCAACTTGAGATTTAAATCCATAAACTAGTTTTTCCATAATTAAATTCGATATTAGCTAAGTTTTGAGGTCTTGTTCTTGTGAATTTCAATACACTCAACTTTAAAAAGTCTCAATTATAATCGTGAAAATTCGCAATTCGAAAAGACAAAACATATAAGTAAATAACATTAAAAATGTATTTTGAATTTTATTTATAATTATTTAAATCTGATTTAATATTTATTTTTAACAAACATTTCTAATTATTTAGACTTTCATTTAACATGTGGTGTAAAATAAATAAACTGTAAAATAAATAAACCAAAATTTAATTAATTAATTTTATTTAGAATCCTAAAAATGGAAAAATGGATATTTAGATTGTAAAATAAAATTTAAATAAGTTATAATGATATATTAAACAATTTACATTTAATGTATAAAAAACATCAAATATTTTAACTATTTTGATTGCGCATATTGTCAGGATTATTAGCTTCTAGCTCAGGAATATTTGATCCGGTACGTCTTCTAACTGTGTTTCTATTTGCCGCCAATATTTGAAAATATTGAATTCTAAAACCACCAATTTCAGCAATTTCAATTTCTGTCATCGTGTTTAGACGTATAGATTGCTCAGAAATATTTAAATTAACATCATTGTTGAAACCATTATGACCCAAAAAAGATTTAGCTGGAGACTCATTAACAGATCTGTTTGTTTTTAAATTGTATTCGTAAATTGTGGTGTAAAAAATAAATATGTGGTGTAAAATAAATATTTGAATATTCTAAATAAAATTAATTAGTTAAACTTTGGTTTATTTATTTTACAGTTTATTAATTTTACACCACAAGACTTTCATTTAATATCTGGAATTTCATTAAAAATATGAATAAAGTACGCAAATGATTATTGGTAAATAAAAAAAATTACGATTGCAAAATTACATTAAAATCACTTATTAACAAATTTTTTATTGAGGTGTTTCATTACTACAGTCTTACTGAAATATATAATACGCGCATGTTGTATTCGAGTTTCTCTAAAATATTAAAAATTTAAAATACTATATCTTTTTTCAAATTAAATGTGCACTCAAATATAACATTTCTTTCTGGTGAATCAGTTTCATAAGTAAAACTTGTTATTGTGAGAAATAATTTATTTCTCTAACCAAGTTAAAATCGTACACCTGTTTCAGTTCATTAAAAAACTTCTATTATAGAAGTTTTAATGAACATCCAACTTCGATTAAGATTAAGTAGATGAATTAGCCATTTTAAAAATGGTTGACAGGTAAATGTTTTAATAAAGTATATTTTAAGGCTTGGATTGTGATCTCGTATATTTATGAGATCATTATTCAAACTCTTAAATAATACTTTTCATCAACGTGTATTTTAAATTTACTTTTATTAATTTTCTTTGGGTTTTTTTTAGGAATTTATGCCAATTTATGTAAATTAATGGAATTATTTTCCAATAAATTCAAGTCCAATTAATTGAAAACTAAAATTTATTATTAAAAAGTTTCTATATTCGAATAAACTATTTCTCTGTTCCTTGGAAATTCGTTTTTGCTGCCATCTTTTTTACCTTTTGACAAATCCAAATTTTTGATATTTATTGATTTAATGAGGCTTTGAAGATTTCCGTTAATTTCCCAAATTTATAAAAATCTTCCCCATTTTCAATGCTATTCATGATTTGGATTTTTTATACTTTATAAGAAATATTATTTTTAAACTTAAGTTATCGGAAAACTTATGTTTTCCGTTTTTTTAAACTCCTCATTTGAAGGTTCTGGTTCCACTGCTCCTGGTAAATTGCAAATGAGGTAAAAAATGAATTTATTTTAAGTACAAGTTAAATGTTACATTGTTATTTCTTCATCTCCTCAAAAATCTAGAGTTTCGATGGATATTTTTGAAATATCTTAAATGTTGTAAAAATATTAAATGGATTAAATTTCATGAAAAATCTTACGAAATTATTTCTTAATTTTCTCTACAACTCAAAGTAGATTTATTGGTATTTTTTTCAAAAATTTTCGGCTTTAATTTAAAAAAAGCTGTCTAAAAAGTTACTGAAAATAGTTTTATAGAGTTTTTATTGATCTGGACATTTCTATATTTTGAAAGTTTGCATGCATTATTTACTATGTATTATGTTTTTATGTTAAAAATAATTTTCTTCAATTACCTTCCTTCCTATAATATAAGTTTTTATTCAGTTGAACAAATTACATGCAGACACGGGTAAGTATGTATGTCCTTATATTATAACATTATTGATTTTTTCATTTTATTATAGGAGTTTTTAATGAACTGAAACAGGTGTATAATAAAATCGCTATCAAACGTAACAAGATTTTCAACACACAGGCAAGTTGGTGTGTTACTTATATTATGAAATTCAATGCTAAAACAGATTATCCAGTGGATCTTTGTTCAAAATGTAGGTGAACAAAAATCATATGTCAAAGGTAATTGAGAAGGGAATTTCTTTAAGATTTTAAAAAATTTAAACTTTTTTGTCAACCCTATATTTATTGTATACATAAAAGCATTATTAACGATAAATATAAAAATCATTGAAAATAGTACAATAATTGAGATTGACTTGAACATAAGTGCAGTAGAGAACTGTTTTTCCTTTGTAAGATATTTTATTATAAAGTTTTCTCGCTGCACTTCCTCTTACGAAATTAATTTTCATTATAGGAATTTAAGTCAAAATAATTTCTCAGAAAAAGGAAGTAAAAAATTCAAGTCATTCAAGTAGAGAATGATCTTTCATATGGAAATTTAATTATTTTTAAAAATTATTGAATTAGTTTCGAAAAATATAATAAGAAATGAGTTAATTTATTTTCGTGAACCTTTTCATAATTTCTGCCATAGAAATCTTTTATTTTTGATATACATAGTAAAAATGCATATAAACTTTTGATATTTAGAAGTGTTTCATAGAATAATAGGATTTTGAATTTTTATTTTTAGAAGAAATAAATACATAAATATTTAACATTTATGGCCTTAAACTCTACTGCTGTCAATGTTATTACTCGATGAATTGTCGAAAAAATCAAAAGATAAAATAAAAATGGACGAATACAAATTTCATTTTAAAAGGTTAATATTAATGCAAAACCGTTCATTTAACTATATAATTTACAAATTTGGAATGATAAACCTTAAAAAAAAATTAATATAAAAATAAAAAAAATCTTATTTGTTAAATAATCGCCATCATATCTCAAAACATATAAATAAAATGAAAATAAATGGCAAATAATATAAAACCATTTTAATTAAAATTTATTAACATTTTATTGAAATTGCAAAACACTAAAAACCTCAAAATTGGAAAATTTATAATTAGATAAAAAATAATTGATGACAAATCATGGTTCATCTATTGATTTGCACACCAACCTGTATTATAGATACACCAAGCGAAGTTCAGATAAATTCCGCTATAATGCAAGTTGAAACATAAATCAACTTATTGGAATTTATTTTTTGTGAAAATTAAATGGATTTCAGCCATTTCTGAAATGGCTGCAAAGTAAGTTATTTTTAAAGTTATAAGCATAAAGTTATAAAGTTTTAAGAATTAAATTATGATTTTACAAGGAAATTAAATCATTATTAAAACTTATAATTATAACATTAGATCTACAAGCTCATGTATATTATTATTAATAATTATAGTCTATAAATTAATTTATTATAGGGTTTTTTTCAATTTCTGATGGCTACATGTTAAAAGTTTACGTCATGTTTTATTATGGATTGTGTTAATGTGCATTATTTTATTTCTCTATCACTTTTTGATTTTCTATAGTGTAGGGTTTGTCTCAGTGACTATTTTACAAGCAACCACAAGGTAAGTTGGTGTGTTTATATGTTATAAATTTATTGATTTTCTTTTTATATTATAGGTGATTTGTCGCAACGTGGCTTGATGTATGTTTATTCATTGCAAACTTAATAATATGGCAACTTGCCGCGAATAGCTTTGTATACTGTGTTAAGTAGTTAACTGGATTTTAATAATAATATTTCTAGGTAATACTACAATTTTTTACAACTGAATCATTTAGTTTTTGATGATTTTTTGAATTGAAAAATATTTAATTAAATTAAAATAAAATATTCAAAATATCATTTAAAAAAGTATTTTGAAAATCTTTTTTGTTGTATTTTAATTAAAAATAAACATCAAACCACTCTCGGTGATGATAAAAGGCACATTGTTTGATAAATTCTTGATAATGGAAATTTATTGAGAAAAAGTAAGCCTCAACTTCAACGGAAAGTATATTTAAAAATATATACGTAAAAATTTTGAAAATTAAATATAATAAAAATTAATTAAATTAAATATTTTTTGTTGATTGAATTTAGAAGTTCATTTATCTTTATTAAGATTTCGACTATAGATCAATGTTTATTCCTATCTAACACAAAATTTCATTGAAGCAGTTCACGTGTTATTTTATTCTTAAATTAAATAAAAAAAATTAATATTTTAAATTAATTTTAAATTAATATTTAAAAACAATCGAAACAATACTAATTTGACAATTGAATAAAATGTGAATAAAAGAATTTTTTAAAATAATATTTACTTTGTCAAACAAAACTTTCTCATTATAAACCGGGAAAATTTGTCAAAAGTCCTTTTTGTCAAAAAATAATCTTTACGTGTGGCAATTATGGAAAGGGGAAAAGGGAAAACTCGGCCACAGGAGCTATGGAATCGAAAAACTAATTGGATAAGATGTTTCAGATAACTAATTCGACAAGGATTTCTTCTAATCTTCAACTGAAAGGGATTTTGTTTTAATCACTAAAATAATCAAAAACAAGTGCAAGCGATTGCCAGATTTATTATTTGTTTTAAATAACGTTATATTATTTGTTTGTTTTTCTTTACTGTATATTAATAATATTAGTTTACGTTTGATTTTGTATTAAAATTTTTTTTATTGTATATCAGTGACAATTATATAAGATTTTGTTTTAATAAACTAATTTATATATTTTTAATATGCAAAATTTTAATTATAAAAAATATTTCACTTAATACTCACTATGTGGTTACAGATTTCAGAAAGAGAACCATGTCTTTATTATATGATTTAGATCCGGGAGTTCCAAAGCTTTTGACTTTTAGAGCACATTTTATATACAGGTTGAGGTGGACACTAGAGAAAGGGAAAACCTTTAATCGCTGTTGAATAGTGCTGGCCATAAATAAATATATTTTAGGGACATGATGCATGTGGGCAAAGGGTCGGGACCCTTGAGTTACATACAAATTCAATGTGGTTTAATTTGACGATTTTTAATCGAATTTTGCCGAATATGCCTATTTATCCTTGATTAATTAAATTATTTTTTATTTCTATTTTTAATTGTCTACGTTAGGTATTATGATGTGCGTCAAATTAACCCACATCATACATTCATGTCCGAATACTATTAATATATTTTACTGCAACAGCCATTCCTTTGCTGAAAACAAAACATATAATTCAAACAAAATATTGTATAAATTGTATCCAACATTTCATTGTCATTTGGAAAATCTTTCTCAACTTCCTAAATGACAGTCAAACAATAAATGTTAGGATTATCGTCAGATTTACTTTTATAGCATTGTCAATCATTTGGGCAATATCTTTCATTAAATCCGCATAAATCATTTTAATTACTTCGGACACCAATTAAGTATTTTTGGCTGCCGCCTCACGGTACCCAATGTCCATCATTGCTCAACAGTTAGAATAAATTATGCTCAATTTATGAAGCAATTTTAACAAAGAGATAATTCAACTTTGTAACATAATTTTACAATTTGAAAATTAGATATTTTATTGTAATTTCAAAATATAATAAAAATAAAATCTCAGCTTCATACGCATGAAAGAAATGTAACAATTATTTACGTTTAATCATGAAAATTATTTTTTAACAACATCATTATTTAGAATATTCCTTTTGATGGGAAATCTAATTAATACATTCATCATTATTATTATTTTCTATTCACGAATTTCCGCGCTAAAAAATAATAATAATAATAAATATAATAATAATAATAATAATAATAATAATAATAATAATAATAATAATAATAATAATAATAATAATAATAATAATAATAATAATAATAATAATAATAAGTATAAAACGGTGATTCCTTGGTAGCCGTATAAATTAATATATCAGATAAGTGAATAACAAAATAAGCCCTTGCTGCGAAGTAATAATTATTTTATTGAAAAAAGTTTCGATTATTACTTCGCGATAAAGGCTTATTTTGTTATTCACTTATCTGATAATAGCAATAATAATAACAATAATTATAAATATAATAATAATAATAATAATAATAATAATAATAATAATAATAATAATAATAATAATAATAATAATAATAATAATAATAATAATAATAATAATAATAATAATAATAATAATAATAATAATAATAATAATAATCATAATAATAATAATAATAATAATTTTTATTATATCTTTATTAATTTCCAAATATTCTGTCAAAAAATTCATTTCATTAATGACATTTGTTTTGGTCATCAATTCGTTTATTACCAATGCAACAACTGGTAACAATACTAAAGATGTAACATTACTTTTCTCTTTTTCTAACGCCAACTGCAGCTTTAAATAAGAGAAATTTCCCAAACCTTTCTTTGTTTAAGCAAGAAAATACTTCACAACCTATTTTTTTCATTCTTTAAAATTCCCGAGTCGAATTGAATGAGTAGATTTACGGAAGCACTTTGATTACCGATTGCATCCCCCACTCATAGTAATAATCCGATTCCCAAGAAAACCCTCTTAACGCTAAAATCTAATAAATATCCCTCAGTTAAAATTGAAATTTAAACAAAATCCTTGAAAAATTAAATATATCCCAAATAAACGGTGAAAATCAAATTCTAAATCGCTTCGAAATTACTCTGTCTGAATCACATTTCCGGTTTAGGGAGTTCAGTCGAAATGAAATACTAAAAATTATAAGATAGGAAAATTTTCCAAATCTCTTTATGGGTAAATGGGATTTCTATGAAACTGAAATCAGGCCTCCATTTTGATGGGACTGATAGCATGAGAAATTATTTTCCCATTTTTACGACAGCTTTTCCTCTTTCCAACCGAAACCAATTATGTGAAATGAATTAATTGAAAATTTTATTAATATTTATAAATATTTGTAGTAGGAACAAAATTATTTAATTGCTAAGAGTAACTTGTTGAGAGAAACAATATTGCATGTCATTTTTTATATTATTATTATTATTATTATTATTGTTGAATCTTGAAATAAAAGTTCATTTTATTTATGTAAAAATTTAATTTATTTTGAAATTTGTTTATTCGAGGTAGTGTTGTTTAGTTTTTTGGCGGAATTGTGAATTCCAAAATGGCTTTGAATTGTGGTCAATCGTTTTGATGATTTGTAGTTGGAATTATTTTACAATTAAATTTAACTGGATAAAAATTGACTTATTTTCTCTCAATATAATAAATAGAACAATCTATGGAGTCATTGAAAATGAGGACATTTGCAAGACATCGCCCAAGGTGAGTGCGGAACTGTTTTCAAGGCACATTCGTTTTATGAGCAGTATGCAATAACAAAGCTGTGTGTCAACATAGAGGACAAACTATTGAATAGAATCCGGAAAATATTTATACGTAGAAATGTTCACTATGAATATATCCTACATTTGGTAGATTCAATTATTGATCAAACTGACTCGGAGATTTTTGAAGCTTTCCTCACGACTAACTTTAATCCAGGGACTGATAAGTCCGGTAAAAGCACCATTGTTACAAATGAAATTCGACAATTATTATTATTATTATTATTATTATTATTATTAATATTATTATTTTTATTATTATTATTAGGTTATAGTTATTCTTCCTATTATTATTGAAATAAAAATTATTAATAATAAATATTTATTAATAAAATCGTTTTGCCTCACAAAACACTGATTCAAACAACAATATAATTGAGTAATGTTTAAAAGTCACACTAAAAATACCAAATAAACAATCCATTCCAGCTGTTCTCAATCAATTGTGTAAACCTCTGAAATTCGATTGCTTTTAAAAAGATCTCTTTAAATATTTTTACAATTGTATTTATTAATTTCTAATCTTTCAAAGAAACTCTTCTTGATTCGATTCAGTCAACCGTTGATCTGATTGAGTCACTTCTATGAAACTTCTTTTGCATTAATATATTTCCCATTTGTTTAAATGAACTCCAGTCACACACTAATTCCAGGAAAGGTTTGGATAAATGGTGCGAAAGTCAACGAATATTTTGGCTTTGATTTTTGAAATTTTATAAAAAATAAATAGTTTGTTTAATAATTACGGAAACTTGAAAATATCTTAAAAATTAAAATAAATTAACTAAAACAATAAAATATATTTTATTGTTTATCAAAAAAAAAAAACAGAAAAAATTTAACAATTTTTAATGAAATTCAAATTTGCATTCCAGCTTTTTTTGAAACAACTATTTTATATAGCTATATAATTTAATAACCAATTGGTGCTCTCTTAGTTTGTTGCAAACAATTCTCAATGAATCACATCAGTTGGTGTTCTGACTTTATCTTGTGCAGACAGACATCCCATTGATATAAATATTAGAAATCCTAAACTAAAATATAGATATAAGTCCCCCCCCCGTTATTATCAATGAATTAGTGGATTTGTTTAGGTTTATTTCCACTTTGAAAAATCGATACAAAATAGCTCTTGAAAATGGTTTCTGGACGCCGGAATAATGTGCAAAAACGATGAAAATCCCCAAAAACAGAGACACCTGGTCACAATTTGTTATTGTTCAATGCATTTTTTGTATTTTCAAATTTTTACTCAATAATACTTTAAACACTATTATGAATAAATAAATATTACATTTTAAGTCCTAATTATAAATGCCATTAATACACAAAAGCAATTTAGCTAATACAATAAATGTTCGATAAGTGTCACAAGAGGTGAATCAATTTATTCAAAAAAACCAATACAAAATAAGAAGTGACAGTTATCGAATTTTATTGAATCAATTTTTAATTCATTTTTTATTGAGGACTTTATTTATCCAGCAGAATAATTATTGACTGTGACACTTTCTTTGAAAATAGCGCCAATAATATTAAAAAAAAAATTTATACATTAAAATAAATACATTGAAAAGGGAAAGTCAAATTTATTATTAATTGTTAAGTGAAAGAAAAGGTAATATTTAATTTACAATAACTCTAAAATTTATATAGTCCACAGCACTCAATTTTGAATATTTCTATGATTTAAAATACGTCTAAATATTTTCTTTTGCTCTGTCTCCCTTTTACAATCAAAGTGAAGTTGTTCTATCTGTAACAGAAACGTTCTGAACGCTGGTGTTGATAGAAACTGGAGCTGGAACCGCTGACATTCCTTCGGCCATTTTAGCCAGACTTGAAACGATACTGAAATGTTGAGATTGTTTTCGTTTTCTTCTTTCGACAAATTGAATACTCCACAATTTTATTTTATGAACAATAAAATAAAGAATTATTGGCGCAGGAGTGAAAAAAACTCCCCATAATGGTATCGTAGCCGCTAAATCTCCATCGGGTTCCAGTAAAGCCCCTCGAAGAGCCGGAATGACTAAAAGACAATTAAACACTGAATTTTCTGCCGCTATGGTTTTCAACGAAACAGTTGATTCTTTGAAAATAAATCCCGCAATGCCACCGATGCAGTAACCACCGAAAATGATTAAACAGAGTGCACTGACAACTTGATAGTCAATGTAGTGGAATGCGTAGTGATTCACATATACCCCTAAGGTTATTAACAAAATTGCTGAAAGAAGTAGAATTGGACGGCTGAACCATGTCAAAATAGCTTGTGCTATTTCTGGTTGAAATTTTCTGAGAAAAAATCCTGACGCGTGCGCAAACACTCCAGGCGCTACCCAAATAACTATATATTCAATTCTGGTTGTCATCTCGTACATCCAACTGAAAACCACGAGCCATAACGATAAGAATACTAAAATAATGAAATTGTAATTAATAAAATTCAAGTAAACATTAAATGAGTATATAAAAGTTAGAGCAAAAAGTCCAATTTTAAATAGAAAAATGCAAAAAAGGGAAAGTTATACGTTATACTACAAAGTGAAAGAGATAAGGGCCTAACGGGTAATAAATAAGAAACTATTCGTTGCGCTAATGGAGAGGTTTTTATTATTTAATTTTTTTAATGTAATACAGGTTTGGCCAAAACGTTTCTGCCGATGAATAAAGCTATCCGGAATGAAATCTATTAATTCGTGGTTAATTAACTTTTTACCGTGCAATAGTTCTATTATTATATATATATTAGAATTTTCCAAATTCTAAAACACAGTTAATTAGAAAATATTTAATTTGTATGAAATTAAAAATTGTTTAAATCCCTCATTAATGTTTATCGTGTTTCTCGCGAGTATTCGCGCTGAAAATAAAGTTTTTTCGAGAGGATATTCAAAAAATCCGTTTGAATATTTATAAACTTTTATGCAAAATAAATTATAATTTAAAAATTGAAACAATTATAAAGCATATAAATTCAAATTACAAAGCGTGTTATTTTCCCCCTTATTTTCTCCTATTTGTTTAATCTAAATGATGTATATATTTATGTAGTATATATATATACATATTTTTTTCATATATACATAATCATTTCATTTTTTTATATATACATAATTATATATATAATTACATGGAAAATTTACATATTCCATTCAAAAAAGTACTAATTATTAAATAATTACAAAAGATATCAAAGACAATTCTGAGAAAATCAAGGATATTTTTATTTTAAATTTTTAATTAAATTTTGTATATAGTTTAAATTAAAATTTTATTTTTCATAAGTTTTATTTATTGGCAAAATTTCAAATTTCAAATTTCAAATTTCAAATTTCAAATAATAATAATAATAATAATAATAATAATAATAATAATAATAATAATAATAATAATAATAATAATAATAATAATAATAATAATAATAATAATAATAATAATAATAATAATAATAAATAATAATAATAATAATAATCATAATAATAATAATAATAATAATAAGGATAATAATAATAATAATTATAATAATTATAACAATAATAATAATAATAATAATAATAATAATAATAATAATAATAATAATAATAATAATAAAAATTGTAGGAATATTCTAAAATTAAATTAAAAAAAAACATTACTACTTAATAAAATGAAACATTTTTGTTAACTTTAGAAACAAACATTTTCATAATTTTGCTTTGTAACGGTTTTCAAAATTTTATACGAATAAAATTTTCATATTTTAAAAATAATATTTCATAATGTTTAACAAGTAATTAAATACAGAATGATCGAATGCATTGAATGTCAATCTTGCTAAGTTTATGAACGTATTTTTAGAAAACCTCATGACTATAAAGCAATTGTATTATAAATATATTTTATTTTGAGTGGGCAAAGATTTGTGAAGAAAAATTTCCTCATTAAATTTAAGTCTTTATAGAATGTTCCCAGTGGTGAAAAGTTGATAAATAATATGAAAGCAATTGTGCGCATAATTTATCCATTTATTTACCGTATTTATTCCGGAAACCAAATCTCAAAGAAAAAAACCAACACCGGATATCGTGAAGCGTTGCAGAATGTTTTTTTTATTTTACCTTAAGTCTAATGTTACATTTTTAAAAATAATATTGAAATTGAATGCAAATTCACGATTTGTTTATCTGTGGAAGTTGAAAAGGCCAAGGTCGACTGGGACGTTTGAAGGTTTAGAAATTATTTTCTTTTACATAAATAACCGGAAGCAATATTGTAATTATTTCAACTCAGAAAGTGAAACGATTGAATTCGAATAGAAAATATCCATGAAAATAAAACAAAAAATTTCAAATGTTTAAATGAACAGAAAATAAACATGCGAGATAATAAGTTTGTTTAAATCGTACCATATGGAGTTTAAAGAGATTTTTTGAAATAGAATAATTTATTTATTATTAAATTCAGTTGATTATATATTTATAGCCAACAAATGCATTAAATTTTTAATAATTGAATGATGCAAACTTTATCCAATTTAGGAAAGTATTTCCTTTTAAAATCCTTAAGAAACGATAAGTAATAAAAACTCATTTGAAAGAAATGTTGCTCATTGATTTGAAATTTTGCTTAATAGTCATGGTAACGGTAACTGAATTTGAGAACGGTAATTAATTCAATATTATGGCGATATTATGTTATGTCATATACATTGCGCAATAAATCTGCTTTAAAATAATTAAATGTACATGTTTTTTTAAATTTTTTCAAATTTCAGGGAAATTTTGTTTAAATGTAATGTTTAATTTAATGTCTAGTTTGAGTAGAAACAATTAATTTTACAATAAGGATATTAATTTGTCTAAATTATTTAAATCTTTTATCCCAGATGTTATTTTTGTTTTTACAGCTGTTGGTTTTTATTAATAATTTACTTACCATTTTTGACTTTGAAAATTTTCAAAATACCGAGTTGTTGGCAAAACCTCCAATATAGATGATTAAATATTTGGGAAATTTTATCAGAATTTGCTGAATTTTTAATTAAAATTTTCAGCGATTATTTTTTTAAGAATTTTCGTTATTTTAGAAAATTTCAATTAAGTAATTTATAATTATTATATTAATTAATTAATAATAATAATTATAATAATTCAACAAAACAAATTTATAAATAACGTATATAAATAAAACACAAAATCTTTTATTCTTCATTTCTTTTCAGGCTGAAAATCAATATTTACATGTTACATTTGAAACAAATATTGAGTTTTATTCTAAAAAGAAATTGCCAATAAAAGTAGATCTTTGGTGAAAAAATAAAAGAATGTTGTTTATATCACTAATTTGGTTAAAATAAAGTGTGTAATGATGTTCGATACAATTTCTAATCCCCCCACAGTCAGTGTAAGGACACGTTTATTGAGTGGTGTATATATTTTCTGCATAAAGTAGGCTGAATTTGGAGATCAGGTATTTTATATTCAAAATTAAATACATTTGTATAAATCCCTGTAAATTTCGAAATGAGAAACTTATGTTTAAATTGAGGCGTACTTTTTACATTATTCACTGTAAATATTTTCACCAAAAATTTATTTTTACATTTTTGTGTTAAATTTGATATTTTAGTTACTTTGCACATAATTTTGTGGCTCGTCCTTAATTTTATATAACCCCAACAAAGAATAAATATAAAACAAATTAAATAAAGTGGAATATACGAATTTTCTTTTATTAAAATATTTTAAGTTTAATAATTGAAAATAAACTTTTGAAAATAATTTTTATTATTTTTTTTCAATAATCAACATCTAACAAGGGGTATATAAAGGTTAAAATATAAAATTTAAAAAAACTTCGAGCTTCGCTAAAAATATAAGCATTTTATAATAAAACGCTAAACAAGTTCAGACACAACCTGATATATCTAATTGATTGAAAGCTGGTGTATGATTGGATAATGTTGTAGTGAAATGTAAAATTACCGCCAATTAAAATTTAAAATTTAAAATGATAAATACATAATAATTTTTGTAAACTAATCTTCCTTTTGTCTTTTCCTGATTTTTCGGAGTTTGTTTAATTTGAAAATTAAATTGATTGTGTTTAAATAGAGATAAAAGGTTGTAAAAATAGAAAAATAAATAAATAATAAATATTGTTTCTTGAATTATCATTGCTATTGTGCTAATATTACAATATGGAGATAAAGCAAAATTTGAAAATCTGTATTTAATATCAAACTCAATATTCAAACAAAATATTTCTTAACAGTTATAAAAAATTACAACTAATATAATAAGTTGCTGTTTCTATTTAAGTAAACATAGGATTTGTTGTTACTAATACAAGTGGAACTAAATTGACGGTTAAAGCTCACATCGGAGATCAAACTTGTCTTGGTGAATTCCCATTTCCAAAAACAAACCAAAAACGTTATGGAAAAGTAAGTGTGACAAAATATGACAGTGAATTTATTATTAATTCCTAGATTTCTGGGACTTCCCAGTGTTTTAGTATCACTAAATTGATTAAAATACTGTATTATCATTAAGATTGTCCATTAAAACAAAATGAAAAATTTTAAAAAAATGAGTTTTACTTGTCCATCCATTGAGACATAATTGTGAAAAAATTTATTAAAAAAAAAGACATTAAAAAACAAATATCCATCAGTTATTTAAATCCGAAAGTATTTTAAATTTTTTTAATTTTACGCGTTTAACAGTAAACAAAAATCCGATTTCTCATATTTTAATTAGTCAATGTTTAACTTGCATATTTTTTAATAATTTAATACAATAAATTCTTTTATATAGCAAGAAAAAATTTAAAAATAACAGTCTGTCATTATTTCAGGCATCAGAAAAACAAGAATAAAACAAAATGACAGTCTTGAAATTGCTAGAATTTCCGAGAGAAGCAGATTTATAAATCTGAACAATACAAAGCTCAATTAATTTGGGTTTACAAATGCCAGAAAATCTGTCTTGATATTGAAAATAATCACGGATTGTTAACTGTATAAATATGACGCGCTCAAATTGTTTTGAGAATACATCAATTCCAAAATGAATCTCTTATAAGCAGACGATTTGTACGTTACACTGATCTGACAATAATAGTGATTGTGAATGTATGAGTATGATTTTTATTAACTAACATAAATATAGATATACTAGGAATGTTTTAACATCTATATGTATTTAGTTGTCCTAATATTTTGATTACATGCCTCGAGTACTGTACATATTTTTCTGCTTATAGCCGATTAAATTTTGAAAGAGTAAGTAAATTGAGAGTTTAAATATCACACAACATGTTATACCCGTCATATCAGTATTTGATACAGATAACACGTCGTTCCAGTGCAAGTGATTAATAATAATTATTTAAGGAATTTTGTTTCATTTCAATAAATATTTACAGATATTCTTAAAGAACCCTAAAAGTAATTTTAATAACGTAATTCAATAAGAAAGTTTATGTCAGAAAATTATCAAATTTTGACAGAAAATAAATCTTAGGAAATTAAAAATAATATATTATTAACTAACAATTTCACATACAGTGAAAAATTGCATTAGTTTAAAGTAACATTTTAAATCTATTTATTTTATTTTATTTTATTTCTATAATTTTAAATAAAAAAGTAATATTGTTTAAAACAAATAGAATTTTTTTAATAATTATGCTACAAAATGCGAATATTTTATTTAAATTAATTAAACATTTTTCATTTAATTTTTAAAATATTTTATTTTGAAATTTCTGTTAAATTTTAATAAATTTTAATAAAATTTAAAGTATATTCATAAATTGAATCCTGAATTTCAATTTTTTTAAACAATAATATTTAAAATTTTGATTTAAATTTTATTCTATATTTTTATTAATTAATTCGTTTCAGATGAATTAAATAATTACTTACATTTATTACGCAAATTCTTTTTTTATAATCCAACTTAATATGCGGATGATAATTAATTAAAATAACTAAAAAGAAAAGTCAATTATAAGCTTTGTTTCTTTTAATTTCAGGCTATAGATAAATATTTTATTTATTTTTGAATTTTCAACTGTTAGACAAACCGCCTAAAAGTAGCGATAAACGATCAAAAATATTGATCTATAGTGTAAATGAAGATAAATTTAAAATGAATGCTAATAAATAAATAATAGAAAAAAAGAATTTTATATTTTAAATATTATTTATTTTTTAAATAAATTAATAAATGAAGCTAAAAAATTTCTGTCACCTCTGAGTTAATTTTTTTCAACAATTAGATTGATGAAATATTTAATCACAAGTAGTTAATTAAATTATTAGTTAATTGGAGAAATTAGTTTATGCTTAAATCCAATTAATAATTCTCATATTCGCTTTTACCTAGTAGGTTTGATTATTCTCAAAGGTTTTACAGGGTAAGTCTGTTGCTTAAACGTTGACGCAAAACGCAGACAATTTAATTAATTTTATTTAAGAGATAAAATTATAAATTTTATTAAAATAATCATTTTTATAAATGTAAATTGCTAAATTTTAGGTAAAATTTTCTTGGCAAAAATCTCATTAACTTTTGAATTTATAATAGATTCTGTAGGAACACAACAATAACATTCAATATATATTCGAAACAAAACCAAGCAGATTTTGGTTGATTCGATTTATGATTCACTTGACATAGTGTTGAGAATTTCTCAATCACTCGGAACCTTTGAGAACAAGGAGTTGTTGTGATGGAATATGAGGCTGGTGTGATTGTTGTGGATTGAACAATAATGTTGATTGATGCAATGAATGTCTTGATGGTTTATGAGTTGTATAATAACATTCATAGCGCCCAAATATTGATTCGTCATTTCTAGGGAATTAAATTGTGTCAGTTGTCGAGATTGTTCTGCATTGGTAATATTTTCTGTGAATTAATCCACTTATTATTAGCTTCTCGGAAGCTAGTATCTGAATTTGAATGGTTGATAGTATTCAAGATTTGGAATTCGTTTCTTTTTTTATTCATTCTTAATTGAAACTGTCAATCATGGCTCAATCTCAAGAAGTTGGACACATTAAATGGTTAAACTTGAAGAATGAATACGTATTTATTAGTAACGACAATGAACACAACGATAAGGATGTCTTTGTTCATTTAGAATCTATAAATGCAGTTCTTGCTTTTGATGCGGCTGGGCGTTCAAATTTGACTGATTATCTAATGAAAATCCTGATAGATCAAGGTTATAGTTTGACAACTACAGCCGAAATAGAAATTTTCCGAGATATTAAAGAAAAATTGTGTTATATTGCTCTTGATTTAAATATGCAAGAAATGCAAATTGCAGACTCTTAATCGTCGCTTGAAAAGAGCGATGAGATCGCAGATGGACAAGTTATGACTATGGAAAATGAGAAAGTCAAAGATCAAACTAAATAATTATTATTATTATTATTATTATTATTATTATTATTATTATTATTATTATTATTATTATTATTATTATTATTATTATTATTATTATTATTATTATTATTATTATTATTATTATTATTATTATTATTATTATTATTATTATTATTAAATACTAAAAACAGTGTTGAATTGAGCGCATGTATTTTTTGTTATTTAATGTTGTGTTGAATGGTAAAAATTATTAAGTTAATTTTTCTTATATTCTTAAAATATCCAAAATTAAAACTCTTTTGTGTGAATTGAATATCATTTAAAAAAAATAATTGATTATTTAAATTTGAATTAATTAAAAAAAAATTTTTTTATTAATAATATTAATAATTTTGTAATTTGTTTAATAAACCTTTAAAATCGATAGATTTTTCTATTTTGTCATATGACAACAATCAAACTGTTGAAATATATTGTAAAACGGATGTGTTAGTTTCACGTTTTAATAATAAAATTATTACCGTGTATGTTTATTTCATTATAACCTGTAATATAATGTGTTTTGTAACGCTGTACATATGAAAAAAAATTAACAGTATAAATATTTAGAAAGAAATTTCAATTAATTTCCATGTTAAAGGATATAAACCTTTTAAAATGCATTTTTTAGGCTGGATTTTTAAATATTTAACAAAAATGTTTCTTTTAATAAAATTATTCCTAGATTTCAAATAAATAATAAATATTATTTGCTGTGTTCTTTTTTGGTTTTTTAATTATATCCAATAATTTTTATAGAGATTTTAAATGACAAAAGAAATATTTTTAAATATAAACGAATGAAAATGAAAAGCACTGTCGAATAGTTTTGTGTTTATTTTTATCTCATAATATAAATTTTCTGATACACTCAATTTTACCTGAAGAATTAAAATTTATTCAAAACAATAACAAATTGAAATGAAGAATAGAAACCTTACTGCGATAGTGTAGATAGGCGGTCAGATAAAATCTTAGTAGCAGATTTGCAAATCACCGCTGGATAACTGAATTCAATACCGATTGGCATTGAGGTTTGACTGCTTCTGATTACAGCTAAATAAGCTCACAACTAGTCTGCTATTAAAAATTGTATCGAACATCATTACTAAATTCATTTTTATTAAGTTAGCGATCTGTCGGCTATTTGACTACATTTAATAATAATTTTTAATAATTGAGAAAAAAAAATTTAGAAAAACAATTTTTCATACAATTATTTGTAAAATATTTATTTTTTGGTGTATCTCGTTCAGAAGAAAAACTGAAATTAAAAAGACCAATTTCATTATCTTTTCTAATGAAATAAATATCTAGCAATGGCAGTTTATTCTTTTTGTTTGTTATTTTTGAACATTTTAAGAACAGTTAAAACAAAAAAAAATCGATTAATAATATTATTTCGGTTTTCATATACAATTAAAAGAATTTTGTAAATATCAAACAATTCACGTGTAACATTTATTCTATAAATATAAGGGGAAAATTGGTTGACAAGAAATTGTCATGTAGATTACGAAATAGTTTTATATAGGAAATATGGTCAACATGTACGGTTAATAGTGTGACTTACTTTCGGGCGTAGGCGTTAGGAAACTTTTATTAACTGAATCTCCATGTCTTTTTCTAATATTAAACCATGCGTGAACAAATTATATTCACTGCACAATTTATATTTGTAATAATAATAATAGTAATAATAATAATAATTATAATAATTCAACAAAACAAATTTATAAATAACGTATATAAATAAAACACAAAATCTTTTATTCTTCATTTCTTTTCAGGCTGAAAATCAATATTTACATGTTACATTTGAAACAAATGTTGAGTTTTATTCTAAAAAGAAATTGCCAATAAAAGTAGATCTTTGGTGAAAAAATAAAAGAATGTTGTTTATATCACTAATTTGGTTAAAATAAAGTGTGTAATGATGTTCGATACAATTTCTAATCCCCCCACAGTCAGTTTAAGGACACGTTTATTGAGTGGTGTATATATTTTCTGCATAAAGTAGGCTGAATTTGGAGATCAGGTATTTTATATTCAAAATTAAATACATTTGTATAATTCCCTGTAAATTTCAAAATGAGAAACTTATGTTTAAATTGAGGCGTACTTTTTACATTATTCACTGTAAATATTTTCACCAAAAATTTATTTTTACATTTTTGTGTTAAATTTGATATTTTAGTTACTTTGCACATAATTTTGTGGCTCGTCCTTAATTTTATATAACCCCAACAAAGAATAAATATAAAACAAATTAAATAAAGTGGAATATAGGAATTTTCTTTTATTAAAATATTTTAAGTTTAATAATTGAAAATAAACTTTTGAAAATAATTTTTATTATTTTTTTTCAATAATCAACATCTAACAAGGGGTATATAAAGGTTAAAATATAAAATTTAAAAAAACTTCGAGCTTCGCTAAAAATATAAACATTTTATAATAAAACGCTAAACAAGTTCAGACACAACCTGATATATCTAATTGATTGAAAGCTGGTGTATGATTGGATAATGTTGTAGTGAAATGTAAAATTACCGCCAATTAAAATTTAAAATTTAAAATGATAAATACATAATAATTTTTGTAAACTAATCTTCCTTTTGTCTTTTCCTGATTTTTCGGAGTTTGTTTAATTTGAAAATTAAATTGATTGTGTTTAAATAGAGGAAAAAGGTTGTAAAAATAGAAAAATAAATAAATAATAAATATTGTTTCTTGAATTATCATTGCTATTGTGCTAACATTACAATATGGAGATAAAGCAAAATTTGAAAATCTGTATTTAATATCAAACTCAATATTCAAACAAAATATTTCTTAACAGTTATAAAAAATTACAACTAATATAATAAGTTGCTGTTTCTATTTAAGTAAACAGGATTTGTTGTTACTAATACAAGTGGAACCAAATTGACGGTTAAAGCTCACATCGGAGATCAAACTTGTCTTGGTGAATTCCCATTTCCAAAAACAAACCAAAAACGTTATGGAAAAGTAAGTGTGACAAAATATGACAGTGAATTTATTATTAATTCCTAGATTTCTGGGACTTCCCAGTGTTTTAGTATCACAAAATTGATTAAAATACTGTATTATCATTAAGATTGTCCATTAAAACAAAATGAAAAATTTAAAAAAAAAGAGTTTTACTTGTCCATCCATTGAGACATCATTGTGAAAAAATTTATTAAAAAAAAAGACATTAAAAAACAAATATCCATCAGTTATTTAAATCCGAAAGTATTTTAAATTTTTTTTATTTTACGCGTTTAACAGTAAACAAAAATCCGATTTCTCATATTTTAATTAGTCAATGTTTAACTTGCATATTTTTTAATAATTTAATACAATAAATTCTTTTATATAGCAAGAAAAAATTTAAAAATAACAGTCTGTCATTATTTCAGGCATCAGAAAAACAAGAATAAAACAAAATGACAGTCTTGAAATTGCTAGAATTTCCGAGAGAAGCAGATTTATAAATTTGAACAATACAAAGCTCAATTAATTTGGGTTTACAAATGCCAGAAAATCTGTCTTGATATTGAAAATAATCACGGATTGTTAACTGTATAAATATGACGCGCTCAAATTTATTTGAGAATACATCAATTCCAAAATGAATCTCTTATAAGCAGACGATTTGTACGTTACACTGATCTGACAATAATAGTGATTGTGAATGTATGAGTATGATTTTTATTAACTAACATAAATATAGATATACTAGGAATGTTTTAACATCTATATGTATTTAGTTGTCCTAATATTTTGATTACATGCCTCGAGTACTATACATATTTTTCTGCTTATAGCCGATTAAATTTTGAAAGAGTAAGTAAATTGAGAGTTTAAATATCACACAACATGTTATACCCGTCATATCAGTATTTGATACAGATAACACGTCGTTCCAGTGCAAGTGATTAATAATAATTATTTAAGGAATTTTGTTTCATTTCAATAAATATTTACAGATATTCTTAAAGAACCCTAAAAGTAATTTTAATAACGTAATTCAATAAGAAAGTTTATGTCAGAAAATTATCAAATTTTGACAGAAAATAAATCTTAGGAAATTAAAAATAATATATTATTAACTAACAATTTCACATACAGTGAAAAATTGCATTAGTTTAAAGTAAAATTTTAAATCTATTTATTTTATTTTATTTAATTTCTATAATTTTAAATAAAAAAGTAATATTGTTTAAAACAAATAGAATTTTTTTAATAATTATGCTACAAAATGCGAATATTTTATTTAAATTAATTAAACATTTTTTATTTAATTTTTAAATTTTTAAAATATTTTATTTTGAAATTTCTGTTAAATTTTTATAAATTTTAATAAAATTTAAACTATATTCATAAATTGAATCCTGAATTTCAATTTTTTTAAACAATAATATTTAAAATTTTGATTTAAATTTTATTCTATATTTTTATTAATTAATTCGTTTCAGATGAATTAAATAATTACTTACATTTATTACGCAAATTCTTTTTTTATAATTCAACGTAATATACGGATGATAATTAATTAAAATAACTAAAAAGAAAAGTCAATTATAAGCTTTGTTTCTTTTAATTTCAGGCTATAGATAAATATTTTATTTATTTTTGAATTTTCAACTGTTAGACAAACCGCCTAAAAGTAGCGATAAACGATCAAAAATATTGATCTATAGTGTAAATGAAGATAAATTTAAAATGAATACTAATAAATAAATAATAGAAAAAAAGAATTTTATATTTTAAATATTATTTATTTTTTAAATAAATTAATAAATGAAGCTAAAAAATTTCTGTCACCTCTGAGTTAATTTTTTTCAACAATTAGATTGATGAAATATTTAATCACAAGTAGTTAATTAAATTATTAGTTAATTGGAGAAATTAGTTTATGCTTAAATCCAATTAATAATTCTCATATTCGCTTTTACCTAGTAGGTTTGATTATTCTCAAAGGTTTTACAGGGTAAGTCTGTTGCTTAAACGTTGACGCAAAACGCAGACAATTTAATTAATATTATTTAAGAGATAAAATTATAAATTTTATTAAAATAATCATTTTTATAAATGTAAATAGCTAAATTTTAGGTAAAATTTTCTTGGCAAAAATCTCATTAACTTTTGAATTTATAATAGATTCTGTAGGAACACAACAATAACATTCAATATATATTCGAAACAAAACCAAGCAGATTTTGGTTGATTCGATTTATGATTCACTTGACATAGTTTTGAGAATTTCTCAATCACTCGGAACCTTTGAGAACAAGGAGTTGTTGTGATGGAATATGAGGCTGGTGTGATTGTTGTGGATTGAACAATAATGTTGATTGATGCAATGAATGTCTTGATGGTTTATGAGTTGTATAATAACATTCATAGCGCCCAAATATTGATTCGTCATTTCTAGGGAATTAAATTGTGTCAGTTGTCGAGATTATTCTGCATTGGTAATATTTTCTGTGAATTAATCCACTTATTATTAGCTTCTTGGAAGCTAGTATCTGAATTTGAATGGTTGATAGTATTCAAGATTTGGAATTCGTTTCTTTTTTTATTCATTTCTTAATTGAAACTGTCAATCATGGCTCAATCTCAAGAAGTTGGACACATTAAATGGTTAAACTTGAAGAATGAATACGTATTTATTAGTAACGACAATGAACACAACGATAAGGATGTCTTTGTTCATTTAGAATCTATAAATGCAGTTCTTGCTTTTGATGCGGCTGGGCGTTCAAATTTGACTGATTATCTAATGAAAATCTTGATAGATCAAGGTTATAGTTTGGCAACTACAGCCGAAATAGAAATTTTCCGAGATATTAAAGAAAAATTGTGTTATATTGCTCTTGATTTAAATATGCAAGAAATGCAAATTGCAGACTCTTAATCGTCGCTTGAAAAGAGCGATGAGATCGCAGATGGACAAGTTATGACTATGGAAAATGAGAAAGTCAAAGATCAAACTAAATAATTATTATTATTATTATTATTATTATTATTATTATTATTATTATTATTATTATTATTATTATTATTATTATTATTATTATTATTATTATTATTATTAAATACTAAAAATAGTGTTGAATTGAGCGCATGTATAATTTTGTTATTTAATGTTGTGTTGAATGGTAAAAATTATTAAGTTAATTTTTCTTATATTCTTAAAATATCCAAAATTAAAACTCTTTTGTGTGAATTGAATATCATTTAAAAAAAATAATTGATTATTTAAATTTGAATTAATTAAAAAAAATTTTTTTTATTAATAATATTAATAATTTTGTAATTTGTTTAATAAACCTTTAAAATCGATAGATTTTTCTATTTTGTCATATGACAACAATAAAACTGTTGAAATATATTGTAAAACGGATGTGTTAGTTTCACGTTTTAATAATAAAATTATTACCGCGTATGTTTATTTCATTATAACCTGTAATATAATGTGTTTTGTGACGCTGTACATACGAAAAAAAATTAACAGTATAAATATTTAGAAAGAAATTTCAATTAATTTCCATGTTAAAGGATATAAACCTTTTAAAATGCATTTTTTAGGCTGGATTTTTAAATATTTAACAAAAATGTTTCTTTTAATAAAATTATTCCTAGATTTCAAATAAATAATAAATATTATTTGCTGTGTTCTTTTTTGGTTTTTTAATTATATCCAATAATTTTTATAGAGATTTTAAATGACAAAAGAAATATTTTTAAATATAAACGAATGAAAATGAAAAGCACTGTCGAATAGTTTTGTGTTTATTTTTATCTCATAATATACATTTTCTGATACACTCAATTTTACCTGAAGAATTAAAATTTATTCAAAACAATAACAAATTGAAATGAAGAATAGAAACCTTACTGCGATAGTGTAGATAGGCGGTCAGATAAAATCTTAGTAGCAGATTTGCAAATCACCGCTGGATAACTGAATTCAATACCGATTGGCATTGAGGTTTGACTGCTTCTGATTACAGCTAAATAAGCTCACAACTAGTCTGCTATTAAAAATTGTATCGAACATCATTACTAAATTCATTTTTATTAAGTTAGCGATCTGTCGGCTATTTGACTACATTTAATAATAATTTTTAATAATTGAGAAAAAAAATTTAGAAAAACAATTTTTCATACAATTATTTGTAAAATATTTATTTTTTGGTGTATCTCGTTCAGAAGAAAAACTGAAATTAAAAAGACCAATTTCATTATCTTTTCTAATGAAATAAATATCTAGCAATGGCAGTTTATTCTTTTTGTTTGTTATTTTTGAACATTTTAAGAACAGTTAAAACAAAAAAAAATCGATTAATAATATTATTTCGGTTTTCATATACAATTAAAAGAATTTTGTAAATATCAAACAATTCACGTGTAACATTTATTCTATAAATATAAGGGGAAAATTGGTTGACAAGAAATTGTCATGTAGATTACGAAATAGTTTTATATAGGAAATATGGTCAACATGTACGGTTAATAGTGTGACTTACTTTCGGGCGTAGGCGTTAGGAAACTTTTATTAACTGAATCTCCATGTCTTTTTCTAATATTAAACCATGCGTGAACAAATTATATTCACTGCACAATTTATATTTGTAATAATAATAATAGTAATAATAATAATAATTATAAAAATAATAAAAATAATAATAATAATATTGAAAGAACATTTTCTAGTTTTCACCTCAGATTGTTTACCATTTTGCAATGACATAAATAATTTTTTTTTATTTGTATATTCACAAATTTCAGAAAATTTATGAATATCAATAAAACATCTGATTCATAGTCAAAAAATAATAAAAAATTCTTTATGTCATTGCAATAATAATAAAACAATAAGTTTTTGGTAAGTGTCATAAGAGTTGAATCAATTTTTTTAAAACCCAACAAAAATAAAGAGTGACTGTAATCGAATTTTGATGAATAAATATTTTGAGAGCTCTATTTATTCAGTCATTGAAAAGTGATACGTATCAAATATGACACTTATCAAAAGTGACACTTATCGAGAATTTACTATAATAAGAATAATAAAAAATATTATGGATAAGCATTTTAAAGACTTACAAACCCCAAGAATCGAATTTAGTAATGAGATTGTAGTGGATAAAGATCGGTCTCCTTGAATAAGAACGACTATCAAATGAGCAAGACCCCCGCCAGGAATAGCTGACATCGCACACAGTCCATAGGCAAGTTGAGTAGGTAATCGCAACATTGCACCAATTGCCATCGTTATCTAAGCAAAAATTAGTAATTTTTATAAGGTTTGGTAAATTTTTTAATTTAAATAAATGCACGAATGTTATTTCAACGTTTATAACATTAAAAATATATTAGTGACTGAATATTTTCTACAAAATCTGATTCATTGTCAAATTTTGTTGAAAATATTAAAGTCACTTATAAAGAAATCAGAGGTGAAAAACAAAAAAAGTCCTTATAAAAATATATTAATTCTGCTTATCATAATAAGTGAAAAATTACTGTTTATTTTGAATTTTTGACAAAATAATTAAAGCCATGCAAGTTTATTTCGGACCCCGAAAAGAAATCTTTGGGGCTCTGGAAGAGCCAGAGATTGGGTCCAAACCAAGAATCACAAATTCCTTCAAAGTTCAAAGTAACACTTTATATATCTATATTTAATATTATATATTATACAGTAAAATATCATAAAATTTTATTTCTTTCAAAAAACTTTAAGAAGCATTTCCCTCCGAGGTAATAGTTTGTAGGCTAAATTATTCGTTGTGTCCCATAACATTGACAATTATATGCTATTATCAAAAAATTAATTAGTTTTTATATTAATAATAAAAGGTTATGAGCAAAATCGGAAGATATTTCTATTGAAATCTACATTTTCTCCCCTTTGAAGTCAGTATAAGTTTTCCTACATAATTACTGCCGGCATGAAGCAATTAATTGTTTTTAATAGAAAGGAAAAACGGTTCGGAAGATCAAAGAAAATCATAGATCAAAATATTTGAACGTTTTCGAAGTTAGATGATTCTAAAGATCTGTAAATTTTGAAGGAAATATCTTTCTAATCTATGAAGTGCCTCGAACAATAAACCACTATGTTATCTGAAACGACGAAAACCACAAGTAGAATATTTAACGGCAGAATAACACCAAGCAAATAAAAATTCGCTTAAATTTCTTCATTGCGGGTATTTCCGTCAAATATACTTAAAAGGTTAATGATAACATTAATAGTAATAATAATAATAACAACAACAACAACAACAACAATAATAATAATAATAATAATAATAATAATAATAATAATAATAATAATAATAATAATAATAATAATAATAATAATAATAATAATAATAATAATAATAATAATAATAATAATAATAATAATAATAATAATTAAATAAATAACAATCTTAACCAATTTCCACAATGTTTATTCATAAAATGAAATATAAAATATTTCGACTAAAAATCGATCCTGATCACTCAACCAAAATTTAGCTAGGCTTTGGACTTTTCCTCTTCTTCTCTGATTGATATTTTCTTTCACTCAAAAAATCAATAATAATAATGATAATAATAATAATAATAATAATAATAATAATAATAATAATAATAATAATAATAATAATAATAATAATAATAATAATAATAATAATTAATTATAATAATATACAAGAATTGTATAGGACTTATTTTTAATATTATTTTAATATTAGTAAACCTCAGTTTATATCTAAATTCCTAAGAGCTGGTATATATTTTTAATTAACTCATACGTTACCATGAGGTTGGCAACTCATTCACCTGTCACATACCAGAGAGGACGTGAGGTATTTGAGTGACCCATATCGCACCTTATTCAAAAGGCTATATATTTTACCGGTCTTGAGTTATTTTACTGAAGTAGTATAAAATAGTTTATTATTATAATATTCTAGATTTAGAATGTATGGTATCCCAGTTTGGTATTTTGGTGTATTCAGTTCCCCTTAATGGCACTCACTATGTAAAGCTTGTATTTTAACGTATTTATATCCTTCAAATTTATTCATATATTTTTATCATAAAGTATAAAATAAATTTCTTTGTTGATTTTTCTCATTATTTTGACAGGAAATAAAACAGGAAGCAAATAAAGCAACCTCAGGCATAATAATTCATTGGTAAAATAAAATTTTACCGCCTTGGTCTTACTAATTATAAAAATATATATTCAAAATTATTCTATTATTTGGAGAGTTCTGATATTTTTTATTGAAATGATTATTTCCAGACACAATTTACGCTTGACTGACCACTAGACCACCTGACCTCTTGACAGTTTTTTCTATTTTTTAAAGTATTTTTAAAATTTCATTTTTTTTCATCAATGTTTAGAAAATTGAAAATCGCCTATGAAAAAGAATATGCGATGTAAAAAGAGAAGTAATCCGGATTATTCGGCGTTTTTTATAGGTTTTGTATATAGAAATGTCGAATATATAAATAATTTGGTAGGACTCCTAGTGTTCAATACTTGAATAATCTGACCCGAAAATTGAAACTTTTATTTTTAAACACAGCCGAATACATATTTATTTGAATAAATAATTCACAGGACCTTCGCTTTTTTATTTTATAACTAATAAACTCATCTCAATTGAAGAACACTTTATAAGTTTAGGCTTTTTGATAAATAAGGTTTCCTTTATCAATTTTACATTCACTTGGTCTTAAGATAATTTTATCATAAGTACGGAAATATGTAGAAAATCCTCCAGGATTTTAATTTGAAAATTTTCTAGATTTGACAACAAATATATGTTGACTGTATGTTGAAATCCTTAATTAATTATTTTTATAGAAACTTCTCCAACAAATTATTATGAATTTGTTTAAATACATTATTGTATTTATAATAATAAACGTTGTATCTGAAATATTGACTTTAAAATGAATCCGATTAATACCAGAAGTTATGTGACTAACAACAATCACTTTCTATATTCGTTATTAGAGTTTATAAGGATTGTCAAAAATAATTTTTGTTTATCGAATTCCAATGATTTATGAGCATATTAACCCAAATTGAATAATTTAATTTTTAAAATCTCGAGGATTAAAAAAATATAATTTTTTTTAATTTTTAAAAATTATTTAAATCTTTTTTTAACAGTGATTCTTTATTCCTAGTATTTATCTCAAAAAATATTGATTTTTTTAATTTTCAATTCAATTAATTAAATTAAATTTTTCTGTCAACAATTGATTTATAGTAAAAAAAAGTGTTTTAAGAAAACAAATAATGAAAAATCATTTCAGTTATCAATATAGAGAATATAATAAAATTGAAATGAAACAATAATAAAAAACAATATGTATGTTTCCAGAAAAATAAATTTCTAAATTGTTTAAATGGATAGAAAAATGTTTATCTAATTGCATTTATTAGTTTACAAAAGTTAAAATCAATATATTTAACATCAATAACATTAAAACTATTGGTTTTTGACAAGTGAAAAACATTGATCATTTTAAAAAAATTTTAAAAATACAAAATATTGTTAAAAAATTTTAATTAATAAATTTCATTTCTTTTTAAATTTTTTCAGATGAAAATAAATCAATAAATGCAAATCAATTCAAACATAAATTTTCGGCACTTCCTTTATCAATTTATAAATAATAATGGAGTATATTAAAACTTTTTCTGCTAATAAATTTAAAATTAAAAGTTTTTTATTTAAAATTTTTTTATGACAGACTAATTTGACTGATAAATATAAGTGCCAGTAAATCAAATATTATAAATCAAATATTTGTAATTAATATATTTTCACTAAGATTTTAACAATTTTTAATGACATATTTTATAAAAAAGAAAAGTTTATTTATTTATTTTATGATTTTTGTAAACTTTATACAAAGTATTAATTTTGCAATAATTGAAAAATTAATTATGAAAACTGTATTTTACAGAAAGTTACACAAAGACATTTGAGTGATTTGGCTGTTAGCGATTGGCGCTCTCTCAGTTTGTTGCAAACAATTCCAACTTGATGTTTTCACTATATTTTTGTGCCTTCTCTCGGCTATGGCATTTCTATTACATGTAGCAAATAAGTTACACATACCAAGTGTTTCAAAACGTGATAGACGATAAAGAATTTAAATATTTTGCGAATAATTTCAAATAATATAAATATTGCATCAGTATCACTAATTTTATTTTATAAGAAATGGCTCATTTTTTAATTGACAATAGTGTTTTTAGCTATTATATGCTAAAATATCGAGATTTGGTACAGAAGAAATGGATGAAAATCTAACACCACCAGATTTTTTCCTTTGGGTCATTCTTAAGGATGTTGTCTATTGTGAGCATTATGACAATTTGGAAGATCTAATGAAAATAATAATTCATTCATTTGCTCAAATTCCATTACAAGATATCCAGAATGTTTGTAATGCTGTATTAAAAAGGTGTAAACTTTCCATTGATGTAGATGGTGAACGCTTTGATCGTTTATTGTAATTTCTGTTTTAAATAAAATTTGAATATCTGTTATCTTAAATAATAATATAAAATTAACATTTATATTGTTTTAAAAATATTTATAAATAAATAGAATCGTCTATAACCTTTTGAAACACTTGGTATTTACAACAGTATTTTTGTAGAAGTCTATGAAAAGTTCTGATTTTTTCTAAAGTAACCTTTTCCTTTTCACTGCTTATAGAGCACTTTTGACATTCTATTTTCACGTTTTATTTTCCTTTGGCTATTATTATTGACAAATACTTAATATATTTATATCTCTTTATCAATTGACAGATAAAAACTCTTTTTAATAATCATTCAAAATGTCAGTTTTTTTTGACATGGAGCCTCGTAGCATTATTTAACCACGTTATAAAAGCAATCTTGATTTTTTTTACCATTTCTTTGGAATGAAAATAAAACTTTGTCAGAGGAAATACTGGTTGCAATGTCCAATTTTCCAAAACTCCAAAAATGTTAAATTATATTCCTCTTTTGCAGTGCTATCCAAAAGTGAAATTTTTATAATTCAAGATATACACTACCTTTGACTACCTTGGTGGTACTTTTATCATCCTTTATTTAAAATATTCACTAATTGAGGAAGTTAATATTTTAGAAATACTCACTATTTCTTAGGCATGTTTTAATTTCCGTAAAAATATATTATTTGTTTTAATTGAATGTAATATAAATCATTATTTAATAAAATGAATAACATTTCTCATAATATCAATGCACAAGGAGAACACAGTCTCAATGACTCCTGGACTCTTTACTTTTTCCAACTACAAAACGGCAAAGATTGGAAAGATTGTCTAAATAAAGCATGCAGCTTCAACAGCCTTGAATCATTCTGGAGAACGTTTCATCATTTGAAACTTCCAAAAGACCTTCCAATCGGATGCGATTATTATTTGTTTAGAAGTCACATTCAACCGATGTGGGAAGACATCAACAACAAGAAAGGAGGAAAATGGGGTATTTCATTGTTGAAAATGAAAAACGTCAGTCAAATGGATCGTCCGTGGATTGAATTACTGATGGGAGTCATTGGAGAATCTTTTGGTGAAGATTCCAATGAGATTTGTGGAATAGTTTTGAATATCAAACCGAGATTCGACAAGATCACTGTGTGGACAAGAAATGACAAAAACAGTGAAGCCATACAAAGAATTGGAGCAAGAATGAAGTCGATTGCGAATATAAAAGTGCGACTGGAATATTTCTCACATTCAACGGTTGGGTCAAAAGTGACGTCAATGTATACTATGTAAATTCCAGCTGAAAAAAACCTTTTTTTGTCTTAATAAATTTTATTAATTATTTCATTCATATTACTAAATATGTATTAGTGAGTAAGTCGGGTGGTGAATTAAATAATATCAATACTACATGGAAGGATGATAAGTCTATATTTGTTATTTCCTCGATTAGTTGCCGATTGAGATTAGATTTTATTCCTTTTAAATTTCATATGTCATAAACGGTAGATTTTTGAGAATAATCAAATTGCCCAAATTGACTAAATCATTCTTTCAGCATCGGTTCATCTATATCAAAGCCAATGTCACCAACAAATGTTTTTACTGAATCACTATAGTCAATTTTAACAGATGTCACAGCTGCAGGTCCTGGTATCTCACTAGATCCACTTGCCCAGTTAACTCTAATTTGATCGTTGCACATATAAATTTCTTCTATTGTCGATGAGGATAAACTTGCAGGTTGGTAAGTACGTTCGATAAAGGCATATGGGTTTTTTTGACAATAAAAGTCCCTTATAATATGACGATTGATGCATTGACCAATATTTCCAAATATTATTTTTAATAGATAATCATTAATTCCATTAACTTCATTATAAACCCTGATTTTGACAAATTCACGATCTTGCGTTGGCAAGTAACTCATTAGTGATATTAAAGAACAAATAAAATTCAAAATTATTATAAATTTTATTCACTGAATCAAATTTCAAGTCAAAACATTCTAATAAACTGATCCAGCAAAACAAAGTTCAAATTATAAGTAATTTTCACAATAAACAATAAAAAATAATTTTTACAAATTAAAATAAATTTACATTTTTTAATTGACCGAAACATTTGTATCGAAAGGATATACAGATTATAAGAGGGATTTAATCAAGAAGATGGAAAAGGTAAATTATAAGATTGTCACTAAGTTATATAACGTGTTTAGTTTTTATTGAATGTATTTCCTGTCATCTCTGTACTCGAGTTCTATAACATTGTCGACCGAAGGGTTGTTTAATATTAGTGAGCACAATAAGGGCTGCAAAAATTATACATGCATACCTGATTTTAAAATTTAATTAATTTATTTTAATAATTATATGTCTCATATAATTTATCCAACTTTGTTGATAAGATAATTGGATACGAATATTAATGTGCAAATACTGTGAACACTTGTGTTTTGAATGCTTTTAAATAGTTTGGGTGACTAATTGTGCTTATGTGGTTTTTCACTATAGATTTCAAATATATTAAATTATTAAGTTAATTAATTTTTAAATTATATTTTTAAAATCGTTTTAAATTTATAGAACGGTAGTTAAAATTATAAAATTATAAATAAAAATATATTTATATATCTTTGAAATAAAATTATTAAAAATAATCTTAATTAAAAAATATTTTTAGAATTTGTGAAATGTGTTTAATAAATCTATAATATGTCTATAGTTTTTCAAATATTATTTTTTTTTAAAATTAAATCACTATCCTGTTTGTTAAATTAATTAATTAAAATTTTTAAAAATTAAAATTAAATTTTTTTTTACTATTTTGTCTTAATTGTCAAGTTTTATTTTTCAAGGTTAAAGCAGTCATTTACAGTAAATCTGAGACTGTAATTTTCTTTATAAATACTTGAAGAAAAGATTTATGAAAATATTCTACTTAATAAAAATTCAAAGTGAAAGCTAGAAAATCTGGCAAATAATTTCACCAAAATGAATTTATTGTTTAAATGGGAAAAGTACATCCGACAATTATCCTTAATGAAAATAATATAATTTATGACGAGAGTCTAACCAATTTCAAATAAGCAATGGCGTCAACTTTGTCGGGGAGAATAATTGAAATTCAAGATGATATTCATTATATTTTTATGGAATAATAGCTATTTGTCATTCATGTACAAATTTTGTCTCACCTATTATATAGTTCATAATATGATGTCTTCCATTCATCCATTCATTCTTTCCAATTCCCCAGATGAAACGGCTATTCTGATTGAAATTTGTTTTTTTTCATTGAATATTAAAATAATTTTAGAAATAAAATTTTATCTAACATCATTAATCTAATTTTTAAACCTTTTTATTTTTAAAATTAAATAAATAAAAAATATTAATAATTATTAATTAATTAATTAATTAAAAAATCACTATAGTTAAACAAATTTGAAAATTAATAAGGGTGCTTAAATTAATTTTAAATTTAATCTGAAAAAATTTAATAACATAAAATATTTGTATTTTATCTCAATAATTTTATTTTCGTCACCTTTGATGATATTTAACAAAAGATCAAATATAATTTTTCTTATTATTATACTTAAACACAAGTATTAAACAAAAACTTGATGAGACTTGATAAAGGCAAATCCGAAAATTTGTGTTGAATATAACAATAAAAGTTATTGATCTTTGTCATAATGAGAAGCAATGAAATTGGCTTTCAATATTAAATAATTTAATGTTAATTAATGTTAAATTTAATTTGATAAATGTCAATGACAAAAATTGATAATAAAAAAATATTACAGCAAAAATTACCAAATTTTCTAAAAACGAGATTTCTAAAACATTAACATTAAAAATTCATAAATTGAAACAAATATATATATATATATATATATATATATATATATATAATTAGAAAATGTAATTTTTTTGTCTCTCAATCGAAAACAAATTAGGATCTGTTGAGTAAGGATCAGACAGATTATTCATTAATTGGAATATTTGGATCCTTGATATTGATTGATGAAAATCCCAGAATTTGTAGAATTTGTATTTTTATTGAAATTAATTATATTATATTTCTACATTTTTCAAATAAAAAATATACAAGAAGATATCATAAGACATGGGGGTTGACCAATAGGGGGAGAACTGAGATACCACATTTTCATGAGTTAGAATGTGACTGCGAGGTTACATATATTCTGTCATTGTATTAACTCTAATCTAGTAAAAGAAGAGAACTTTTCAATTAGGCAGTAACTAAGTCAAACGGTTACTTTATGGCAGCTAATACATAAATGGAAGACTTACAACAATAACTGTTCTAAGAGTTTTAACAAAATTTATTAATTTTCATATGGAATAAATTAACTTTTTGTCCGAGAATATGAAGACATTCACTGTTCATGAATAAATGTTTTATAAAAAAATTATATATATATATATATATATATATATATTTTAAAAAATTTTTTAAAAATTTTACAGCTATAGGTTGAAACAAATATTGTAATAATATAATAATAATTAAAACCATAAATTAATAAGAGAATTTTATTTTCATAAACAATTATTATAAAAGTTTAGCAGGAACTACAGTCTGGGTAATATTATTTCTTATTATTTATTATAAAATAAAAGAAATTAATTCCAAAAAATACAAAAAACTGCTGTTTAAATTAACCATATTAATATTTTTTATTTATTTTAAACATAGTTTAAAATAAAATTAAAATAAATAAAATTGGAAATTATATGAAATTTTCAGTTTTTAAAGAGAGTATTTATATCTTTTAATAAATATAATATTAAACATAATTAAAGAATTAATTTGTTTGAATAAACAATTTAAAATTCAAATAGTTTTAATTTCAATTTTACCTGATGGTGACAGTTAATCTGTCGAAATATATTGTAAATGTTTTGCTCGATTGGCGTATTTATATATTTATATCGGTATCTTGTTTATGTTATATTTATTAGTAATTATAATTGCAATTTACATAACCAAAGTTCATAATAAAATATATTTATTTGTTTTTCTGTTTATTTAACAAAAAAATAGGGATTTTTCTGATATTGAATTTCAGTTTATTTTGTTTACGATTTATTAGTTTTATAAATTAATACTTTTGGTTTTTTATAATTGTAATAATTCTCAAAGTTGACACACTAAAATGAAAAAAAAAGCTATTCTTGATGAAATTTTTATAAATGCAAAATCTCTAACTTTAACTCCTTCAAAACTCCCCGATTTTCCTCCCCTATGCCAAACTAAAACATGCACATAAAATTTCTTTCTTTTTAAAAAAGTTGATAAAAATTATTACTTATCATATTAATTTTAGCCGTCATAATCTGAAACTGCCCCTGTGATAAAAAATTATCATTAAATTTAGTCGTAAAAATTTTAGAATTTTTTCCTCCTTTATCATAAAGTCTCTCGGCGGAAATATTTCTCTAATTAAAAATTGACGGAGACAAAATTCACTATTAATGCCCTGGCACGGACTGGGTTTTGATAGTCGGACATCATAAATTTAAAATACCAAATAATTATTTTTAAATGAATAAATAATTACGCAAATAAAAATGTTTTTAATTTTAAAATAATAAATTATAATTAGATTTCCAGTTGACAATTCTGTGCCAGCAATTCGTTTATCTTTTTTCACAATAATCTTCAATGTTTCGAAATTCTCTCTAATTTCCTGGGGTCGTCAATTTCTTTCTTCAACAAACACATTGTTCATGTATGGGGAACAATCTTTAGTTCAATTATAAACAGTGATCCTGTATGATGTTTCATTTTTATATGCTTTATATAGCTTTTAAAGCAAAAAAATGGATAACATAGCGTCGTAAAATGTTTCATTAGACGTTCAATAGATAAAACTTATTCAATAATATTTACCTATAGATATTCATTTATTTTTGTGTTTAAAATTTCATGGATTTATAATTTTCATTTTTGTACGAATCTAAGAACATTTTATCCACACCGCGTATATTATTGATTGATGATGTTTGATGAATTCCTATTTATGTATTACTCAATATTGAATGAAATTCCTTCTGCCAATTTGTTTAAATGATATGCAAGATAAAATAAATGTAATTAATATTAAAATTAGTAAGTATATATTATTCTGTACAGTTTATGTGATGTATGAATATGAATGATATTTTCACCTCAATGCAAATTAGAGAATGGCGGGTGATTTAATATATTATTCTAACCTTATACTTAAGCAAATATTGGTATGGTCATTTCTTATATAATTAATAGGTACTTGGACTTAAATTGAAGTATAATTATTTGAATAGGTACTTTATATTATAACCACCAATTTCTAGATATACACGGATAAAGGTAAAAATCAAATGTAAGATCAACTAAAACCGTTTAGAAAATAATAAGAAATCGGTTACAGATTTTTCCGACCGATCAAAAAGTAAGTAATAAAATTTTTCTTCAGAAATCTATTAGTTTAATAAATCAAATAAAAAAAATCTATTATTTAAAAAGAAATAATTAATAATAATTAATTTTTATTAAAACAAATTAAAAAAAGGGTTTTTTCAGCTGGAATTTACATAGTATACATTGACGTCACTTTTGACCCAACCGTTGAGTGTGAGAAATATTCCAGTCGCACTTTTATATTCGCAATCGACTTCATTCTTGCTCCAATTCTTTGAATGGCTTCACTGTTTTTGTCATTTCTTGTCCACAGAGTGATTTTGTCGAATCTCGGTTTGATATTCAAAACTATTCCACAAATCTCATTGGAATCTTCACCAAAAGATTCTCCAATGACTCCCATCAGTAATTCAATCCACGGACGATCCATTTGACTGACGTTTTTCATTTTCAACAATGAAATACCCCATTTTCCTCCTTTCTTGTTGTTGATGTCTTCCCACATCGGTTGAATGTGACTTCTAAACAAATAATAATCGCATCCGATTGGAAGGTCTTTTGGAAGTTTCAAATGATGAAACGTTCTCCAGAATGATTCAAGGCTGTTGAAGCTGCATGCTTTATTTAGACAATCTTTCCAATCTTTGCCGTTTTGTAGTTGGAAAAAGTAAAGAGTCCAGGAGTCATTGAGACTGTGTTCTCCTTGTGCATTGATATTATGAGAAATGTTATTCATTTTATTAAATAATGATTTATATTACATTCAATTAAAACAAATAATATTTTTTACGGAAATTAAAACATGCCTAAGAAATAGTGAGTATTTCTAAAATATTAACTTCCTCAATTTGTGAATATTTTTAAAAACATTTTTGTGGATGTTAATGAACGATATTATTTGGCATATCCGATTTCAGATCGGAGAGGGGAGGTGGACGGCTACATCTTTGGCAGAGTTTTGAAGTTTTTCTTTTATAGAAAAAATATCGATTTATTTTTGTCTTAAAAATTATTGAAATTTTTTAAGAAAATAAAATTAGATTGAAGGTGAACAAAATAATAATTTTAATAATCTTATCAAATACTTATATTATTTGAAACGCAAATGCAATTCAAATAGTAGGGAGCAACTCGTTTACATACATTTAATGACAGTTGCATAAATAAATTATTGAACGAGGGGGGGGGTTATATAATCAAATTTCTTTGCGGAAATTCACATAAAACAATTTTTACAATCACATTTTTATATTTTAATTTTAAATAAATAAATAAATAAATAAATATATATATATATATATATATATATATATATATATATGTGTGTGTGTGTGTATATAAATATTATTTAAAATTAAATATACTTATAATATGAATCTGTAAAATAAAAAAAATCGAATGTTAGTAAAAATGAAGTGTTAAATATTTTTTGCTCACGATATTGTAGGCATTAAAAGGTTTGCTTTGTTTATATATTTGTTAAACATTTGTTTAAATTGATAAAATATTTTTCTTTGAATGTCTTTTAATAAGATATTATAAATACTAAAACACCAACTCAAAAAGGTTTATTTTTTAATGTATTAAAATTTAAAAAAGATAAATTTATTTCTAATGAATGTTATCCTTGTCGAGCGGGTCGATAGAAAATACAATTAATAAGCCTTTTTTAAAAGTACTAAATTTAACAAATGGAAAGTTTATATAATAACAAAAATGTTATTTATTACTAAAGCTTGAATGTATCAATGGTCCAGGAGATGATGGAGTTTATTCATTAGATGTTTCTTAATGGATTGATGGATTTTGATTGGTTATGATTTATATTAATCAACCAATTGAATGAGTGCGGTATCGGGACAATTATATTTTCGCTAAAATTTAGTTCAATGGTTCCCAACCTTTTCGGATAACCGTACGCTTTGGTAACAATTTGGAATCTTACGTAGCCCTAAATCCCATGCAATTTTTTAATTAGATTCTCACAATTTAGACACTAACACTATTTTATCCTATTTAAACTATATGTAAATTTCTTAGCAAAATATATTAAACTAAGACTGCTGACAGTAAAAATAGTTAATATTTCTGAGAAATATACATGTAGTTTAAATAGGATAAAGCAATAGTAGTTGTGTAAATTTTAAACAGTGTAGGTACGTAGTAGTTTATTTTATATATAAATTCTATTTTGGCTCCTAGTTCTTTTCTTATAATACTTACTTAAGTACGCACTTATTATGATTTATAATTATGGTGTATGGATAATATTCCAATAAATTTAACAGTTAGTGATGAGTAGGTAATAAAAAATATATTAGTTCGAAAAATCACCATTCATTACATACCTTGGCGATTGGCTACAATGATATTATACATTGATTGCCACTTATAAATCACCATGACAGAATCACTATGATTAAAATATCAATAATTATCAATAATAATTCGAAAAAATTTCCTTACCGGCCGCGCTTCTCGTACCACCGAGGAATTGTCCACGTACCCCTGCGGGGTCCATGGACCTCCAGTTGGGAACCCATGATTTAGTTGATCAAAACAACGATAAATATAATGAAAAAGTTAACAAATTAATTTCAAATCTAAATTATTAAAAATGACCAAAGCAATTCAAACTAGAAAAGTTAATGTTAAGGCTGAGAAAATGGTAACTAAATGATTGTCATTTTCTCTACAGAAGATGTGATTAACTGGCAGCTCTCATAGTCCTACAGATTATATACTATTTTTCTATCTAACAAAAAGGCTTAGCTTAAGGGTATTTTCAGAAAATTAACTATTTATAGGTACTACTAAATTTAAAAATTATCTAAACTTATTGTCAAAAACGGAAAAATCAAATTCTTATTGCAAATTTTAACGGTAAAATGATTTAATAATATTTATTTGATAATTATTACGAAATATATAAATACTTTAATATTAATTTTTTGTTTTTTAATAATAAAATTACATGTTACAAATACGGTTGTGAGTCTTTTTTGAAATAATTTTGTAATGTAACTCCGAATTTTCATTTCGGTTAAGAATGCCCGATCAAAAGAATTATTAACTTTATCAAATAAGGCTTGTACTTAATTTATTTATTAAATAATAATTTTTAAATTTTGTCAAAATAAAATTTTTACATATTTTATTTTTAATCTATAAAATAAAGATAAATTAAAATATTTCTTTCGAACATAACGTTAGCAACGAAAAAGAAAAGATAAAGAAATATTTTTAAAGAAATTAAATGGATGTTAAAACAATTAAATTAAATCTATTTTCCTTATTTACTTTGACAATTGCATCTAGAAAATCAGATAAAGTAATTAGCGTAGGATTATGTAGTTTGAATATAAAATATATAAATATATTTTGCTGTAAAAAAATAATTTTAATAATTTTAATAATAATTAAGTTGTGAATTATTTACCTTTTTGTTTAATTTAGATAATTAAATATGAATTATTATTACTTAAATAATTACACTAGAGCCTCGAGTTGCGTTGTTGCAACTTGCGTCCTTTCGAGTTGCGCCACAAAAATTTTGTTAACCTAATTTTGAGTTGAGTTGCTAATTTTCGAAATGCGTCGAAAAAAAGTTTTAAAATAAAATTTAATCAAAAAATAGCATAACGTCTATATTCAAAAATTAAAATTTAAACCGAAACTAGATCCAGATGCTGATCAAATTGCAAAGGTCACTCAAGCTGTAGAGGCCTCCATCAGCTGTTATAAAAAAATTTTCTTGGATAAAAAACAAAAGGCTGTTCAAATAACTCTGAATAATTTTATAATAAAACAACCAAAAGAGAAGCAAGCGCCAAATCCTGAACCAGCGTATTAATTAGAATCTGAATAAATTCTATAAATTTATGTTGTTTCATTATTTTACATTATTTTAAAATTCTATTAATTTTTGCATTAGTTTTTGGTTTAATAAAACTTATTAAATATTAGTTAATCTATTCATTCCTATTTTTTATTTAAATATGTAGCAATATAACTAATTTTTTTTTAAAAAACATGGATTTCAGATTTTATCGGAACCTATTATATAAAAACAGGTACAAATGTATACAAAATTAAAATTCGAATTGCGCTGTTTCGAGATGCGTCGCGATTTATTGTAACGCATTATCGACGCAACTCGAGGCTCTAGTGTAATTGGTCAAACAAAGTTTTCTTAATTTATATAATGTTATTTTAATCAGTTTCAGTAAGCAGTGACGGATTTAAGTATTTTATTAGAAAATATTACTGGCACAGTATTAGTTGATAACGCTTATAAATAACAACAAAAAATCTATTTCTAATAGTCAACTTTTGAATTAATTTATCAAAGTAAATATGTTTACTGTGGTGTTTATAATTTTTTAACTTTATTTTAAATTTATTTTAATTTATTTACTAGAAAAATTTTTATTTTCAATTTTTATAGTATTTAATGCATTATATTAATGAACAAATATACAATCTAACAAAATTATGTCCGCTAATGTGTTTGGCGTTTTATAACATTTTTATTTAAACATAATCCGCATTCCAATAAAAATATATTGGAATTATTATATTATTATTTTCCTTAATTATTAATTTATTTTCTCGCAATTAAAAATTGTAAGGAAAGATTTTAAAATTTTCCTCTTTTGATCGTAAAGGTTTCCATATATTATTTCTGCGGAGATGTATACACAAAAACATAAATTATCAAAAACTCTTTTAAATCTAATATTATCTATTTAAAATCTGTATATAAATTAAAATTCAACCGACAAAAATGCGAAAAAAAATTTATAAAAAGTTTTCTTAGACATATTTACTGATATTTAAAAATTTTACTGAAATAATGTATTTAAAATCAAAAAAAATTAATTCGTTTTATGCAATATATTTTATCAGAATTCATCTGATGCGCGTCTAACTAAAACAAAATATTGTATATATTTATGAGAAAATATTTCATTTTTTCTGGATAGATATTAAAATATTTCAACATTTTTCTGTTTTCCTTTATCGAACTTAAAATATCATGGTAATTAAATTTTTTTATGTTAAAAAATTTAACTAAAATACACAATGTATTTCATAACAGACAACCCTAGTGGGACCTGGGGGTAATAAATTCTTTATTTTAAAAAATATAGCTTTGCTAAAAAATCCGATTTTACTATAAAAATCGTGTAAGTGTGTTCATTTATTTTTATATTACCTATTTAGAAAACTATTACAAAAATTTTACAAACATGTAACAAGATTTTCAACACAGTGGTGAGTTGGTGTGTTGTATATAATATAAATTTATCGATATTCTTTGTTTCATTATAAGAATGGCAACTGATTAGTTCATTCAATGAAATTCGTAGCAAGCTGGCATGATATTTTAACTTATGTAAGAAAGTCAAGAGTTATACAATATAAAGTGTTGATAGAACTGCCAATTTAATAAAAATCACACAACATACTATGAATATCATATTGACATTTTGGTACAAATAGCAGTTGAGGTTCATAGAACGGGGTTACAGAATTAATTAAATTCTTACCGTAAATATTAATTACTCTTTTTTAAAATAGATTTTATATTCTTCACCTTTGATCAGTTTATAAGCAATTGTATTTATCTTTATTCTTTTAGACAATAGATTAATGGGCTTCATAGAAAACAGAATACTGATGAATTAATCTATTAACAGTTTTAAATTAAATTACCTTTTTATTTTTTAAAATTTAATGAATTGTATTTTATTTTAAAGTGACCAAAAATTCCTACTTAAATAACCTACATTGTGGCTTCAAAATTAATGTGAATAAATTAAACGCGAAATAATAAATGCACGTTTTCCATTACAAAGATCATGGAAATATAAAAAAAATAATCCTATAAAATTTAAAGAATTCACAATTTTTTTCTATATTTTGTATCATTATTTGGGAATTTTGGGAATAAATTTAATAAAATAAAAATTTTCTGGATTTCGGTTTTTGCAGAAATAGTCCTAATTTGCAGCACATATTAAAATGTTCGAACTATTACTGTTGCACATCGTTTCGTGAATTCTTTCAATTTTTTTACGACGAAAACTGATTTTATTTGTGGCAAGAAATGTCAAAGTGCTGGACTGTTTAAAGAGCAGCTGAATGGTATTTTATCCGTCTTAGGAAATTTTTTCTACTTCAGTTTTGAGTTGATTTCATAAATCCTTTCATGTTTATATTAATTTATTTTTACAAAAAATAATCCATTTCAACCTATTTTTCTTGCATTGTAATTCTTCACTGTGATTTATGTCTCGTTTGTTAGCCAGGCAAATTTTCTTTTACATTAATTTAGTATACAGACTCACTTGCCTAAATAGTATACCTTTTGCTGAATAGTGAAACTTTAAAAATATCACTAAATAAATAGGTAATCATTAATAAAACAGAATCACACACAATTGGCAATGAACTAAATTAAAGAATAATCACGTTAGTCCAAAATATATATTCAGCTACAATATATTTCGACTGAATAACAGTCTTTGTCAGGTAGAGTGAATCATTGTTATTTAAACAAATTTTTCGATCACAGTTGACTGGTGGAATTGATTGATATTAGTAAGACCAATCTTTTGATGCAGGATGAAACAAAATGTAAAATAATTTCGATAAAAATTTTTAAATATATTTGTTGAAAATTTTATTTAAATTTGATAAAAGTCTCGGTTTGGTAAAATTTAAAAAATTAATTTTTTAACATTTTGTAGAATTTATAATTTAAAAAAAGCAGAAATTTGTTTAAATAATAATGATTTACTTTAAATAGTTTAAAGTTCAAGACTACCTGACGAAGACTGTTATTCAGTCGAAATATATTGTAGCTGAATATATATTTTGGATTGGTGCTGTTATTCTGTAATCATTAATGTTTGATATTAATTTGTAATAATATTTGTTAAAATTATGTTTTGCTCTGTTTTGTATCCTCCCAGGAATGCAAGTTACTTCTAATGTAAAAATAAAACAAAACAAAAAAGAAAGTGATATTTAAAATATTGAATTAAAAATAAAAAATAAAATCGAAAATATTATTTGCTTATTTTACAAAATACAAACTAATATAATAAAGAATAAATAAATTAATATATTTGGATAAAATAAAAATGTGAGTAAAAAAATAATTCAATTATTTTTTTTATAATAATTAGATTAGCTCGACGTAAAAATCACTATTTTGTAGCTCAACCAAATGAAATAATTTAAAATAAAATTATTTTTATAAATAACCAGGTTGAAAGTTTAAGACAAAAAACATTTTGTTTCATATTTTATTTTATGGTATCACAAAAATATTTCAGAAACAAACAAACCAATATGCGATAAAATAGTTAAAAAATTAAAAATATTTAAAAAAAATTTCCAACCTTAAATAATGCGTTTATACAAGGAATTAAGTAAATTTATTTTATGTCTCTAATAACCCAACATTTCAATTACATATTGTAAATTAATTTCATTTAAAATAAAATAGTTAAAATAACTAATTGGTACTGATGGGTATTTTTAGCAGAAAATGTTTTTACAAAAAATATGTTTAACTTATATTTTTGAAATTTATCATATTTTTGAACTGCCAAAGAGGGAAAAAATAAAGTGTAATATTTTAAAAATTGAAAAAATAATAAATTAAATTTAAATTGACTGTGTCAAAGAGGATCCGTCAGCTAACAAAATTGCTTTTGTTACAGCAATATATTTAAATTGAACAAAGACATCTTTATCTTTTTGCACGTTGTCAACAGGAAGCATATTCTAACTCATGTCCTTCGTGAGCTCCGTTAACGAGACCTGCAATCTCAACAACTGATAAACAAGTTGGTTGATGACTAAGAGAATTATGAAATTCACATAACCAACTTGAACTCTAATTTCATTTGAATTAATTGTACATAATGGAAAATTGTCTGCAGTTGCCTGGCTTTTAGTTGATTTTTCAACATTTGGCATTTTTGCAATATAAACCTTCTGTCTAGCTTTAATTCTTCCTAAGAAAATAGTTTTCTAAGGCTCATCTCCCTTTCTGTTGTACATTTAAACTCAAATCAATAATAATAATAATAAAAGAACAACAAAATCTTTGAAGAAAAGATATTCCAATATCAAAACTTCCAGCAATTTTAAACAAAATCCAAAAACACTCGTCATAAAATAATGCGTTTAAACAACACAAAAAATTCACAATAACCAAATAATTGCAAATCAAATGTTTGACAACTTAATTCACCAAAATTCCACAAGAACACTCGAATACAAAAATATCTAAAAATACGCATCTATGTGCGCACGCGATTCATAAACCCAAAGACATCACAATCGTGCACACACACTCGACAAACGAGATTTAAAGCCACTGAGGTCGAACAAAAATAATTAATGAAATTTATTTAGAATCATATAAATGAAAGTCGAGTAAAATGAAAACATTAAAATAAATTCACTAAAAATTTATGTTTATTTCACATTGTAAAAATGGCAGTGCAGAAATTTTGATTTGGGATTTTTGTATAAATAGTTTAAATTTCAAAATTGAAAACAACTGTTATTAAATCAATTTTATTTTTAAATATATATATATATACATACACCTCGTTTTGCGTCGTCCTTTTTCGAAACATATTTACGACGCAAAACGAGATCTTAGTGTAATTAACAGAATAATGCTATAATAGATAGTCAAGGATTGAGGAAAACAAGAAAATAAACTAAGACCTCGCTTTGCGTAGTAAATATGTTTCGAAAAACGACGACGCAAAACGAGGTCTAGGTGTATATATATATACATCATACAATTATATGAAGTACGCAAATAACATGTTTAAACCATACCATGGATGTTCTTATTAATTAATTTAGGGGACCCGGGAAATGTTACTGCATACAACTAGAGTTACCATTTAATGTTAATAATATTACGTTGGTAACTGTAATATAATAACCTTATAGGTGCAAAATAAGTTTTTACCTAACTATTTATCGCACCTGAAGAAAATACATCTTTAGTAAAACAAATACTAATATTCTCTCGTTAAATTTATATTCTCTTTATTCTGACGGATTTATGTCCAGGAATAAATTTAAGGAAGGAGTATAAAAGAATTAAGAATAAATTTTAATTAAAATTTATTAGGTTACAATTGGAATTTCGCATATTTAATGATATTAATAAAATAATCAAAGGTTTTATCAGTTGGAATTTACATAGTATACATTGACGTCACTTTTGACCCAACCGTTGAATGTGAGAAATATTCCAGTCGCACTTTTATATTCGCAATCGACTTCATTCTCGCTCCAATTCTTTGAATGGCTTCACTGTTTTTGTCATTTCTTGTCCACAGAGTGATCTTGTCGAATCTCGGTTTGATATTCAAAACTATTCCACAAATCTCATTGGAATCTTCACCAAAAGATTCTCCAATGACTCCCATCAGTAATTCAATCCACGGACGATCCATTTGACTGACGTTTTTCATTTTCAACAATGAAATACCCCATTTTCCTCCTTTCTTGTTGTTGATGTCTTCCCACATCGGTTGAATGTGACTTCTAAACAAATAATAATCGCATCCGATTGGAAGGTCTTTTGGAAGTTTCAAATGATGAAACGTTCTCCAGAATGATTCAAGGCTGTTGAAGCTGCATGCTTTATTTAGACAATCTTTCCAATCTTTGCCGTTTTGAAGTTGGAAAAAGTAAAGAGTCCAGGAGTCATTGAGACTGTGTTCTCCTTGTGCATTGATATTATGAGAAATGTTATTCATTTTATTAAATAATGATTTATATTACATTCAATTAAAACAAATAATTAATTTTTACGGAACTTTAAACGTGTCAAATAAATAAAACGGAATTTCTAAATATGAATTTTTAAATGTGATTTGTATACAAATTATAATGGATATTATTTTGTGAATGTGAATATGCATAAGGAACCGATTGTTCCAATTAAAATACGAAAAAGTTGACAATTTCAAGAACTATAAAATAAAACTCAAAATAGTGTTTTCCTGCATTAAAACAATTATTAAAAATCAGAAAGTTGTGTGATGACAAAAAATGATATCGTTTGCAACTATTCGATAGGAACTATTTTTCTGACTCCATGTGCATTTTAACCACCACTGAAGTAACTCAACACAGAAATAAATTTTATTGATACAAAATTTTCACAAAATTTCATAATTTCCAATCGAATCACACAGGACGGGATGGGATCCTTAATATAAAGCCACATTCAAATCTATTATACACGCTAGAACTCTCAAAATATTCTTGTATGAAATCCGATTGATTTCTAATTAATCTCTCATTATTTTTCTCAAAATTTCAGCACATAATTAAATTTATTTTTTGAATAATTTCTCCCTAATAATAATTAATTTTCGTCATTTTAATCAATTAATTAATTAGTATTTTCTTACTAACTTTTTAAAGGGTTTTAAATTAATTTTATCTTATTATTTTCGTAATCGTCTTGTTAATTGGCATTGACACATACCCATTTCCCTTTAAAATATTGATTTTGATTTTTTGATAATTTTTAATTAATTATTTTATTTTTCTAATTTTGTGCTTTGTTATTTTGATTTTTGTAAACTGTACAACCCCAACATTAAATTATTGAATTTTAATGCAAAGTGAGTCATCCGACCCAGAGCGTTCTTATTGGCTGAATAAAAGCATGACTCAAACCACTGATTACTAATTGGATGTGCTGAGTTTGTGAACATTGAAAATATATTTATGTGATTTATATGTATATATCTGATAAAAACTGGACTTTTTATCGCACATATTGTTGAGTATTACGAAAAAAGCACGGTAAAATCAATAAAACACCAAAATGATAAAAGTGCAACATTAATTAAAAAAATTTACAAAAATTCGAAAGTAGTATTGATCGGGGGAAATTGGTATGGTTGAACGCCAAATTAAGAGACGAGTCCAGAAATAATAATAAAAATTTAGTGAGGGGTCCCTAGAAAATAATATAAGACAAAAAAAAGAAATTAATTACTAATGGGAAGTCCGAGGTAATGGGAAACCAGAGAGATGAGAAAACCCCGGTGTGTAGACGGAATAATATAAAAGAGTAAATTGGCCTAAACAATATTAAATTGGCGCTACCAATCTATGGGGATGTAATTATTTCCTAATTTGTAATTTAGTAATGGAGCAAACGTTGTTGACATATGTCGCCTAAGGTGATCTGTGGGAAGTAATTATATTTAATAATTTAATAATGTAGAAAATGTTGTTGACAATTGTCTGAAAACAGTCTGAGCAGGAGTATAAAAGGAAAATCGAAAAACACGAAATGGCCAGTGGTCGAAGCAAACGAGTAGTGTAGTCAGGTCATTAAAAGAATCTAAACCCAAGTAAAGTCAAAAGTTATCTATCAGAAAGGGTGATTATCCATTGGATAACCTACCTTAATGTAATCAAATTTATTCGGTGGTTGAAGGGTGCAAAAAAATCACAAATTGTAATTACAAAACATTGAAATAAATCGGATTGAGTTGTAATTGAGGCAAAGTGCAAATAAAATTATTCTGTGTTGGGTTTACTTATTTGATTTGAAAAGGACACGAGGAGTCAAAGGGAACCGACTTTTAATAATAATAACCCAACAATATTTATATTTATTAACAAATATATTTGACTATGAATCAGTAAAAATATCAATGATTTTTGAAATTTTCAAAAACATGCTCAATTTCCGATAATTTGAAAAGTCAACATCGTACGTATTCAAATATTGAAAAGGTTAAAAATTAAAAAATCAATATAGGAAAAAGTTAAATTTAAAAAAAATTGCTTTTTAAAAAAATAGTAGAACGCATCTTATATACAACGCAGCCTATATGCATGCTTTAAGGAAATTTAAAAATATAAGATCTCGTATATAAACCGCACTGCAAGTATTTAGCTGAAAAAACAACTTTTATGTTTACATAAGTCACGACTTACATTCGAGAATTTAGAGTAAATAAACAGCAATAATTCAATTATAAAAAAGCACAACTTAAAGACATTTTTTATGATATATTTTGGATGTTTTCCTACCAAGTTGGATAGAAAAACAATAGATACATTGATTTAATAAACAAGTTTTTATTAATTTTTAAATTTTTTTAATTTAATACAAATAATCAATTATTTTTCAAACTAGATTATTTTCAATAAGTATATTTAATAATTTATAAAATATTTTATTATAATTTTTATAATTTTTTTAATTTTAACAAAAATTCAATATGTTAAAAATCTTAGAATAGAAATTAAAGAAATTAATGTTGAGGTTTTCTGTGGAAAACACATTTCAGTTAGTAAAACTGTCAAATAATTAGATATATAGAATTTTATTAAAATATTGTTGGGTTATTGATATTGAAAGTCGGTTCCTTCTGACTCCTCGTGTCCTTTTCAAATCAAATAAGTAAACCCAACACAGAATAATTTTATTTGCACTTTGCCACAATTACAACTCAATCCGATTTATTTCAATGTTTTGTAATTACAATTTGTGATTTATTTGCACCCTTCAACCACCGAATAAATTTGATTACATTAAGGTAGGTTATCCAATGAATAATCACCTTTTCTGATAGATAACTTTTGACTTTACTTGGGTTTAGATTCTTTTAATGACCTGACTACACTACTCGTTTGCTTCGACCACTGGCCATTTCGTGTTTTTCGATTTTCCTTTTATACTCCTGCTCAGACTGTTTTCAGACAATTGTCAACAACATTTTCTACATTATTAAATTATTAAATATAATTACTTCCCACAGACCACCTTAGGCGACATATGTCAACAACGTTTGCTCCATTACTAAATTACAAATTAGGAAATAATTACATCCCCATAGATTGGTAGCGCCAATTTAATATTGTTTAGGCCAATTTACTCTTTTATATTATTCCGTCTACACACCGGGGTTTTCTCATCTCTCGGGTTTCCCATTACCTCGGACTTCCCATTAGTAATTAATTTCTTTTTTTTGTCTTATATTATTTTCTAGGGACCCCTCACTAAATTTTTATTATTATTTCTGGACTCGTCTCTTAATTTGGCGTTCAACCATACCAATTTCCCCCGATCAATACTACTTTCGAATTTTTGTAAATTTTTTTAATTAATGTTGCACTTTTATCATTTTGGTGTTTTATTGATTTTACCGTGCTTTTTTCGTAATATCCCAACATTATGATGTCATTTAAAACTTTAGTTTTGCAAGCTTTATAAAAATTTTTTGATACCAAACTGTACAAATTTCCATCTTTCCCTGTCATTATAAAAAAATGATGTTTTTTAGGAAATTTCATGTTTTGAAAGCTATCTTCAAATTTTACAGGTCTTATTTAGTTATATATTAATTTTTTTTGTTTATATTATTTTATACTAAACGGTTCCGGTAGGATTTGGTTTCCTGACACTCCGCGTCTCTTTGATTAAAACCCACAGAGCCCAATAAATAATAAGCCCCAAAAATCAAAACGTTACGCAATTTTCATTCCACAAGATAGTTGAATAAAATTGCAATAAATTTAAAACAAAAATAAAAACTCTAAAACTCATTTCTGATATAACGGAATCAAAATTCGGATCATAAAATATTTATTCAAATAATAATCATCGAAAAAGTAAGTAATAAAATCTCTTTCTAGATCATATTTGATTGATTGTTGTAAAATGCTACAAAAAACAGGTCAAAAGTAATAAAAAATAAAAATAAAGTTATTTTTGTTTTAATTTTACTGAGCTTAATTTCATTTATTTATGATTGGTAAGTTGAAAGTAATTTAATTTTTATTGTTATATTTTATAATTCATTTTCAATATTATTAAATTAATAAACGATTGTATTAAATGTTTTATCCAATTTTAAACCAAATATGAATTTTGTGTAATGATAAAAAAAAATTGCTTTGTATTTTTAAAAATATTTATTATATTAATATTTATTTTGTTTTAATAAATGGAAAATAAAGTGGATTACGAAAATTGACAGGATATTTTTTGACATTTTCCCCAAAGACTTTTTAAGGTGACAATGAATTCTATTTGATCGAATCAGTTGGCAAAATACGTTTGTAAAATCATGTCAAGTATTTCTTTTTTTAATTAAAAATTATTAAATTATTTTTCAAATTTACGAATTATTCTAAGAAATTATTTAAATTATCAATTATTCCATTCAGCTCATCTTTTGTAACTTTTGCCTTTTTCGTAATTATCAATGTTTCAATTTATTTTGACATTTGTTTTAATAAAATCATCTTTTTCTTTATACGACAGTCATTTTGACAGCTATTTTCCGATAATGTACTTCATACTACTTTATTTGCAACAATCTTTGACATATTCAGCAAATATGTTTATTCCGCTAAAGTGAAATGAAATTTAAAATATGAATTTCTATTTTATTGTTTTAATCGTCAAAAGTCATTTTTGATTTTATATATTTGTAAATTAATTTAAAAGCGAAACCAATATCTAATGTTTTTTATATTTTGCATATAATATTAAAATTAAAATTTTAAATTGATTTTGATTGGTTGTCAAAGATTTCGGCCGCTTCGTGATAAGCCTATTAAATCAAAATAAAATTTATTTGTAATACTGCTTGTTACATATCTTTAATGATTTATGTTGGTAAATGTAAGATTCAATAAACTTTACAATGTGGTTCAATTATTACCTCGAAGAAAAATATTCGAAAAAATAATAATAAATAAATAAATAAAAAAATAAAAAATACATAATAATAATAATAATAATAATAATAATAATAATAATAATAATAATAATAATAATAATAATAATTAATAAATTAATTTGTTCGATATATTTAAAATATATTTTTAATATTTAATATAGTATAATATTTTAAAATAAAATTCTTGGTTAAATTGGACAATGCATGCATCATTCGATAGATAAAAGTTGATTTTTAGATAGCATGGAAATAAAAATGTCACGTTATTGATTAAAACTAAAAGTCAATATAAAGTTTTTAATTGTTTACGCAATAGCTGCCTAATAATCAGAAATAAAATTATGTTAAGTAAAAGAAATAGTTGATGAATTAATTACTTGAATGAAGGAGAAAATCTCTAACATTAAAAATGTCATAAAAAATAAAAGAAATTGCCAAATTTTAGTAGAAAATAGTAAATATCTATCAAAAATCAAATTAGACAAATTTCTGGTGTTCTAGAAATAATTGGAAGAAAGTAGATAGAACTACAAAACAATTCCAACATAAATAATTCCAGTCAACAAAAAAATGTCAACAAAATTCGTTTACTTTTCAAGAAAGATTTTATTTTCTCTTTCATGATTAAAATTAAAGTCGAAATAATTGGTAAATTTACACAGTTAATTATTTCAAAATTCTTGAGAAATTCCTAAAATTTATTCGGTTAAAAATTAAAGAAAAAATTAAATTTTATTGTTAATTGAGATTTTTTTTTCGGGTTCATTTTTAATTTGTTTATAATAATAATTTAAATTAGGAAATGGAACTATATTTTTTTCTGAATTTCAATAACACTTTTTAGAATGGGACATTTCCTACAGAATTTGCTGGGATTATGCCTAATTAGTGTAGTGTTTTAATTTAATTAAATTTAATTAATTTAAAAATTTAACAAAATTACGATTAAAGTATAATAGTATATGTCAGTTTATAAGTTTATAATTTTCCCCAGAATAAAGTTATTAATAATTAAAACATAAATTAATAACAGACCATTAAATAAACAAACAACATGATCAAAGCTCATATTTTAATTTATAAAATTTTATAAACCAATTGAATAAAATTTAAAAATTAAAAAAATAAAAAGATTTTAAAAAATAAAAGTAATAATCGTAATCATTCTAACAAATTACTAATAAATCTTATATAAATTGTTAAAAAATAATTATTTGATTTATAATTGTTAAAAGAAGACATTGATAAAAAATATTCTTCAAAGTAATCCAAATCTGAACTTAAAATTATACTATTATTTATAGTACATCCAATTGCATAATATAGAAAATGTAGCATTATTAGTTTAGACGATATTGTTTATATTGATCACATGCATACTTAATTCATTTCATTACATACAAACATTTCCCCGTCAGTCATCAAACACCAAGGTTATAGTAACTGGATTATATAATTAGTTTATTATTAATTATTATTTTTTACCCTAAAATTATATATAAAATTTTGTTTGATCGACCTATTTATATTCTATGTAATTTTTCTTTCTTACCTGATGATTATACTAAGCCTTTCGAAATATATTGAATAAATGATGTCCAAATTGCATTTTTAACACTAAAGTTAGCACCACGCTTATGTTATTTTAAAATTTTAAAATATTGTTTTTGATCATCATAGATCTCTTTCTTTTTTTTCTATCTTGAATTCACCAATAATTATTTTTCCACAATAAAAATTTTCGGTACTCATTTTTTGTCTTTTTCAGGTAGTATAATCAAAAATGCATACATAGATTATGTCAACAAACATTATTTTAATAATAAATAAAATATAATTAATTTTTATTTATTCCAAATTAACTACAAATTTTGAACAATGGTGATTTATGTAACAAAATGATTTCCCACCATTATTGGGGAACTGAGTACACTCAAAGACCAAACTGAAATAAAATATATTTATGAGTTAGCCAATTAGAAAGGTCACACACACATACATATTACACCAAGCCACATTGAGACAAATCACCTATAATATAAAACAAAAATCATAAATTTATAGCATATAAACACACAAACTCACCTTGAGGTTGCTTGTAAAATCGTCAATGAGACAAACCCTACACTATAGAAACACAAAAAGTGATAGAGAAATAAAATAATACACATTAACACAACCCATAATAAAACATGCATGTAAACTTGTAACATGTAGCCATCAGAAGTTGAAAAAACCCTATAATAAATATTTTTATAGACATTTTTGAGATATTTTTAGAAAGAAAAAGGGCGGAAAAAATTTTTAATTTAAATTTTGAGGTTTTTGCTAGGAAATTTCGAGTAAATGAGGATGTATCTTCATAAGATTTACCCTTAAAACTAAAATTAATTTTATATTTCAGATATTTCTGTCGAAAAAAACAAAGCCTGAAATCCAAAAAAAGAATAAATTGTAAATAATATTAGTAAGTTTTAAAAAATAATCATAAACCCAATTATTATTTTGTGTACATATTCGAAGAGTTTTTTCAAAATATGTATAAAAAATATAATTATTTAATGCAATTAATAATTTTTATAACTTAAAAATAATTTAACTCACTTATTTTGAAAAATTTTCCGAAAAATAAGTTATCATAAAATAAATCATTTCCTGAATATTCATAATCATTATTAATAATAATATACATGAGCTTGTGGATCAAAATTTATAATTATAAGTTTGAATAATGATTTAATTTCATTATAAAATCATAATTCAACTCTTAAAAATTTATAACTTTAAACTATTAACTTAAAAAATAACTTACTTTGCAGCATTTTCAGAAATTGCTGAAATCCATTAAATTTTCTCAAAAAATAAATTCCAATAAGTTGATTTATGTTTCAATTTGCATTATAGCGGAATTTATCTCAACTTTGCTTGGTGTAGCATCGATATTAACTAGAAGCTAGTAAGAGAGATTATAAGATTATTGATTTTAATTTTACATTATAGAGAATTTATCTCAGTGCAGCTTTGTGTATTTTCAGCTGAGCCAGTTGACTACATTATTCTATCCAATGTTTTAATGATAATTTAATTCAGTGATTAAATTATACAATTTGTCTATGTTTTATCTTCCAAAGCTTTAAATATAAGTAGAAATTGGAGGAATTTGTTACTCGGAACTAAAAGATTACACAATTTAAGTGTTCGAGATGTTGCAACAGAAAAATTAAAGTTTCTGACAAATAAAGTGACAAGACATATTCATATAGAAACAGTATCTATAATATCTATTTGTAATATAATAAAAGAAAAATATAATGATTTATAAAATTTTTATTTGAAAAATTAAGCTATTTTTGTCCTTAAGTTGGAAGTGTTTGAATTATTGTTTTTTGTATTTTTATCTATAATATTGTTGCAACTTTAGTGTTCCTACATTGTCCCAGATTTTGTCAATATTGATGATTGACATGAAGTTCTTTAGAAATGTGGGTCATGAGATTAAAACTTAGAAACCTGAAATGTTGAGGAGGTACTTGAGTGCATAAGTACCTACTAATTAAAGTAAATTTGTAAAATTGTAAACTCGCACCTCAATATATACTAGATCGCACCCCTGGTTAAGAATCACTTCTTTATTCAAACGTTTTTTAATCTTGTTTATGGCATTTTAAAAACCATCAATTAATTAGCAATGCATTATCTAAAATTATAAAGAGATATTGAGGAACTTATAGACAAAAGGTTTTTGCAGTAGTTACACCAAGCCGCATTCAGATAAATTCCTCTATAATGCAAGTTGATACATAAATCAACTTATTGGAATTTATTTTTAGGGAAAAATCAAGGGATTTCAGCAATTTTTGAAATTGCTTTAAAGTAAGTGATTTTTGAAAGTTATAAGATTAAGATTATAAAATTTTAAGAGGTAAATTATGATTTCACAACGAAATTAAATCATTATTCAAGCTTTTCAATATATCTTTTGATCTAAAAATTTATATATATATATATATAATGTTTATGAGTATTCAGGAAATGATTTATTCTATGATGACTTATTTTCTGGAATTAATTCAAAAAAAGTGAGTTAAATTATTTTTGAATATTTAATTGCCATAAATGGGATTTTTATACATATTAGAAAAAATCTTCGAATATGTATACAAAATAATAATTGGGTTTATGATTATTTTTTAAAACTTATAAATAAAATTTACAATTTATGCTTTTAGTCGGATCTCAGGTTTTGTATTTTTTTGACAGAAATGTCTGAAGACTTATGAAATATAAAATTAATTTTAGTTTTAAGGGTAAATCTTACAAAAATACATAATCATTTACACGAAATTTTAGAGCAGAAACCTCAAAATTTAATTTAAAAATTTTTTCCGCCATATTTTTTTCTCTAAAAATGTCTCAAAAATGCCTATAATTAACTTATTATAAGGGTTGACATATACACTGGTTGACTACACGTTGAAAGTTTACATGTATTTTTTATTATGTGTTGTGTTAATGTGCATTATTTTATTTTTCTATAGTGTAGGGTTTATCTTAACGCACGTTTTACAAACACCTCAAGATGAGTTGGTGTGTATATGTTATAAGAGTATTGATTTTTGTTTTATATTATAGAAGATTTATCTGAATGCGGCTTGGTGTATTGCCAAATGATATGTTTTTTAATGTATTCGTGCTGAGCAAATATATTAACAAATATACTATTCGTGATTAATTCCAATTTTTTGATTTTCTTCAAAATATTTTTTTCGTGGAGATTTTCAATGAATATTTGGTGGTTGTCGGACTGTGGTCATTTGTAACTGTACTTGAGACAAGATAACTAAATAGTGTCATGCTTGACTTGTGTGTTTGTATTTAGGTTTTTATAAATTAATTTTAATTATTACTGTTTTAGATTCTATAAAAGTTTATGGGCTTCTTTCAATTTTTTCCATTAAAATAATTTAAATTTTATTTTTATAGAATAATTTTAAAGATTGTTTTAATTATTAGGAAAGTAAATCTTACCAGAGGCATCAGTAAATGTTGGCAAAATAATGAAATGAGAACGGCTTTCGGGTTGGCGATATTCAGTTTGATAAAGGTTATATCTGTACAACATCCGACAGAGAACACTGTGAGAGACGCGATGAAAGTGGCACTGTAGTCAAAGACCGAATGAAACAATTTATAATTTCGAATAACTTTGACGACAAATTGCCGCTTTAGAATATCCTTTGGAGAATCTATGTTGAAGGGGTGGACAATGATTTGAGAATTTTTCCGTTGTTTGATTTCTATGACAATGCTTGCGACTCCGACTTGGTTGGCGTGAATGAAAAAAAACGTCTGATCATGATAGTCGAACGAGAGAATTGAGCACCATTGGGATATTTGGCAAGCTTTCAATTTTTCCGGATGATGTGAACGATAGTTTTTCAAACTCGGCAGAATCACATGTTTGTTATATGTATATATGGATATGGATATTACACCCTTCGGTGGAGTAAATGTTTTCCTGAAAAGAGATGGGTTGCTGATGAAGCATGAGCAATTTATTGTGAGTTTTGTGTTGTTTCCTTCCTGCAACGAAGGTACCGTTTGAGGAGTCACGACAAATTTGCAACTATGGATATCGAATAGAACTTTCTGTTCTCCAAAAGTGAAAATAAACTTCCCAAACAAAATCAACATCTGATAGTAAGTCTCAGACCACATAATGTGGCAATTCTATTGAACAGGCGTCATAGAATAGAAAACATATATATAGACATATATTTCCCTAAGAAATTCCGATTTGAAAATTGAAAAAAAATAAAATCATATATTAATTAAAGGTTAATAATTGGATGTGATTTTCAACCAATCAAATTCAAGGAAAATTGAAAATAAGAAACAGGATTTTTCTGAAATTATTTGCTAAAGAATTTTCAAAGATTTGACAACTGACATTAAATAATTTTTACTATTTATTTGATATGGATAAGTAGGCAAGGAAATTTTGTGTTTGGACTTTTGAATTTGTGTTTCTTTTTTTTCTGACAATTTTCTGTGCCATGATTCGGCCTAGCACTAAAATTGACAATTATATAAAATTCTTTTTTTATATAACTTTTATTTAAATTATCATTTTTAAATTTTGCGGTCGTTTTCGACATAAAATAAAATTTATAACTTAATTTAAAGCAATGTTTCTTAGCCTTATTAGTGATCGGCACCCCCCCCCCATTGAATCTAAAAATAAGTTCTCATACTCCTTTGAAAAATGTGTTTATATTTCTTTATTAAAGAAATTACATCTTTGTACATATACATGCACATACAAAACTATACCTATATTTTTAATGGCCAAGTTTTGGTTTCTTCGTAATATTTCTTTTGAAGTGAGACTCCTTTTGGAAAGATTCAAACATACGAAATTTCTGACTTTTGTTTTTATTTGTGATTATCCGATGTCATGTTGTATTGCATTGAAAGCAAAGGTAGAAAATGTTGGCCTCGGAAGTCAACGTAGTGTTTTCTAGTTTCTTACAGGCGATAGGTTTCAAAAAATATATAGAAACTTCTACTTTAAGTGTATGTCACAACATGCGTTAGTGAGATAATAAGGATTCAGATAATAAGTGATACAAACTCATTTTTTGGAATTTTTTTTTATACATAGCATTTTTTTTTAATATTAGCCAATTATATATTTGTATGTTCGTATGTTTGCAACAGATTGTGTAATTATTAGTACATATTTATTCCACTTGGAAAATTTTTAATTTTAAAATAATTTCTGCAAGTTATATAAATTCATATATTAGCCCAGAAATGTCCGTCATTAGACGCGATAAAATACAAAATTAATCCATAGCCTACATTTATTTATCAGTAAACAATAATTGCGAAATTTACAGATAATAATTATGATTATTATATTCATATAATATCCCAGATATGTACATCATTAGATACGAAACGTATTTCTCGGTGGCTTTTGACCCATTAAAATGTATTGTTTAATTTAAATATTCATAAACGTCAAATTTCTCTATCATAAGTCTGGCGGCGCCATACTACACTGTGCGTTACTGGTTTAGTTGTCGTCACTGGGAAATTAGTGATTTTTTAATTATAAAAAATTGAAATCTGATTCAAAAGCATAAATTATTCCGGGAAAATAAAAAAACAATGTAATTTTAAATGATAAATAAAATATGAAGTAAAAAAACAATACGTAAATGAATTAATTTCGACAAAATATATAAGTAGTCTTATTGGATTTATGATGATGGCATAAATTATTTTTATTAGCACATTTCCAAAGTCGAAAAACAGCACATGAAATTGTAAAAAGTTAAATTTAAATATGACCGGTTCAACTGGCACCTTTTGAAAAACGAAGCAGTTGATATTTTGACGAGTTATAGGTAGTTTATAAATATATTGAGATGTTTGTAAAATGTTAAAATTCAATGACGACATTTCTCAGAATAGTATTTATATTGAATTAAAATCTCCTCGTATACTAATTGAAAATTGTTTTGTTTTAATAATATATATTTGTAACATATTATGAACAAAATTAAAGTTTCGATGACATTTAATTTATCAAATTAAAAAGTGATGTTGATTATAAATATATCATCGAATTATTTACATATATTATTTATCAATAAAAAATTACGTTACAAAAATATTCCCAAAAATTGGGATAAATAGCTATTCCGCTGGTTTAAAAAGCCATAAATAAAATTGATTCATTAAAATTCAATAACTGTCACTCGTTATTTTTAGGTATTTTGAAAAATTGATCCAAATTTTGTGATGCTTTTGCTAAAGTAAAACAAATTTTATATGATAAATTGCTAGAGATTTTATAAAATACGGTTTTATATAGGTTCTTTTATAATACAAATCTTATTAACCACTTTAAATATTCGTTTACGAAAGTCCTCGAATTATTTATTTGTAATTTTATGTTGAATGTCCTTGAAAAACAAATGTGTATTTTCTATTGTTATCCGTTGACGTCCATTCAGCACAAAAGCCTTCCGAAAGAAAGGGTACATCAATTTCAATACATTTACAATCCGAAAACCTTCAATTGGATTACTAGAGAGTTTTTTAAAGATCTTTTTACTCATTTCTTCTTCTGATGGATAATTCAGTGCTGTTATTCTACTTATAATATCCTCTTCGCTTTTTAAGTGACCTTGGAAAGGATATTTGGTAGTGATCAGCTTATAAATTGTCACGCCAAAACTCCATACATCCATAGCGGATGAATGATAATTACCTAAAAGTATTTCTGGTGCAATGTAATGAATCGTTCCGCATCGGCCATACTTAAGAAAGGGCTTTGTCATTATTATGGACACTCCAAAATCTCCAAGTTTAACGTCAAAGTCTTCATTGCAAGCTGTTGTAAAAATGTTTTCCAATTTGATGTCACGATGAAGAATGGATGAGTTATGGATAAATCCTATGGCATTACATAATTTTAAGGAAATATCCACAATTTTTTTCAGCGATAATAAAGAATGGGTTGACGCGTAATACTTTAAATTGCGACCCTGGAGGTATTCGGTCACGATCACAGATCCAAAGTCATTAGTAAAGTCACCTAGAATTTGAACTATGTTGCTAGCATTTTTCAAACGATTCAAGATTTTGCATTCATTAAGAAAATCGCCTCTTTCTTTCAGCACTTTCCATATCACTTGATTTTGAGTTTTTTTGTGCTTAGCTAGATAAACATTTGAAAAAAAAGATGTCGAAAGTTTTTTGCCAGGTAAATAGTGCTGTTCTAACTCGTGTTTTGACAGATTCATTTTACTGGTTAATATTCTTAAAATAACATTTATATAATAAATCTCATTGCGTAATAGTTACATCTGATCATTTTTAAGGACATTAGGCAGATTTGTTGAGCTGACTAATACTTATAGTACACTTTAATAATAATAACAATAATAATAATAATAATAATAATAATAATAATAATAATAATAATAATAATAATAATAATAATAATAATAATAATAATAATAATAATAATAATAATAATAATAATAATAATAATAATAATAATAATAATAATAATAATAATAATAATATTAATAATAATATAAATAATAATAATAATAATAAAATAATAATAATATAATAATAATATAATAATAATAAAATAATAATAATATAATAATATAATAATAATAATAATAATAATAATAATAATAATAATAATAATAATAATAATAATAATAATAATTGTGAGGAGTTAAAATTAAAATACTAAATTAAATTAGTTCACGATTAAAATTTGTAAAGTTTTAATTGAAACTTAAATTATTTTAAGATATTAAAATTGAAATGATAATTGAAATTTTAAAATAAAATAATTTTTAATAAAATTGAAATTCAAGTATGAATGCAATGGTATGTTGATATTTGGTTGAAATTAAAATTTAGAAAATGTCCCAAGAATATTTGTTTATATAATCAGATTTTTATGAAATAGAATTTGGATTTAATAGTCTTAGTAATTTATTTTGATGACTGAAGAATTGAATGTTATAGCTTCTAACATGGCGACCATTCCAACGGATCTGCTTATTGGAAGATTACTTCCAGAGAAATTCCACAGAGGAGATGACCTCGAATTATTTATCAAAGAATGTCAGAGGTTCTTTGAAATAACGAAGACACCAGTGAAGACACAAATGGTACTAGTTATTACACTTCTGGACAGGACTTTGATTGAAGAATATGAAGCCGCAGAAGGTAAAACCGTTGAACAGAAATTAAGAGCAGCTTTTCATCGACCAACGTCATTGATTGATGACTTAAGAGAAGCCTTGAACTACGAGCAAGGTAACGATTCAGCGGAAATATTTATAGAGAAAATATCAAAAATGACTAAAAAATTGGCCTCACACACTTGGAATGAGGAAGAAATTCAGAAATGTTTATTGACACATTGTGTAAGAGATAAAGAAGTCAGGAAAGAAATCGAAATGAAAGATCTCAAAACGGCGGAACAAATTAAAGAAACTATAAAGAAGATAGAAAAGTTAACAAGGTTATTGAACAAGTAAACACGGTGAGATCAATACGACCTACAACTGGGGGAAGAACTTATAGAGATGTAGTACAAGTTGGAGCCACGAAGAGAGAAATCAACGAATGGAAACCAGAGACAAGAGTTAAAGTGATAGAATGCTGGACGTGTCAAAAACCGGGACACAGTAGCAGAGAATGTAATATAAAAAGAAGATTTCAATGTTATGCATGTGGTGTTGAAGGTCACATACGAAGAGAATGCCCAACAATCAAATGTCATAGATGCAATGCACGAGGACACAAAGAAAGAGAGTGCTACACAAATATGGAAAGACGAAATCAAGGAAGAGATCGAGACCAAAGGAAGATGTCAGGAGGAAGAATTCAAAGAAATACCTATCAACAAAGGGAAGATATGTATCAACCAAGGAACGTACATCAAAGACAATGGGGAAACCAACAATATAACAGAAAAGATATTGCAGCTATCGAGTCTGATGATGAGATGATGAATACAAAACAGTCAAGCCAGCCAGACGAGTATAACAGGGAGAATGACCCAAACGAGCACGCTCCGTCAAACGGGACATTGATCGGAGCAATTTACTAAGTAAGATTGATTTCAACCAAAGAATGAATGCTAACGGTATGTGTAATTTAAGTATGGATGATGATTGTATGATTGATAAAGATTGTAGTGTTTTTGAACGTGATATTAATAATAATAGTAGTGTAGAAATTAAAAAGTCGAATGATAAGGAAAGTCAGAAAAAATTTAAAGAGGAGTGTAAAGTAAATGAAGTAGTAAAACACGAGGAAAGAACGATAGAGAAAATTTACAAATTCCTAAAGAAAAATGGAGACGTGTGTATTAATGAAATTGTAGAAGATACTAGAGAGCAGAATATTTTGTCAGTAGAAGAACAAAAAAGTCCAGTAATAACATATAATATAATGCAAGGTAGACCGAGTACAACACTGGATATCCAAGGGCGGAAAGTAGATTGTTTATTGGATACAGGAGCGCGAATTAATGTGATAGCTAAATCTGTAACTGATCGATTAGAAAATATCGAAATATTAGAAACAAGGGAATCGCTAAGATGTGCAAACAACAGTAGATTAGAAACTATGGGTAAATTAAACATCAATGTTAAAATGGGCAGAATGGAAAGAAATGTAACATTCATTATAGTAAAGAATTTAATACCAGAAATTATTGGAGGAGTAGAACTACAAAGGTTATTTGGTATAGAATTGAAATGTATACTAGAAGAACATGAAAAACGTAGTGATTTCATTTGCGAAATAGAAGCTAGATTTGGGCGGATTATAACGGATGAAGAAAGATTACGTCATGCCATCGACGTTTTAAAAGTTACCGGAAATAAGAGACTGCTAGAAATATTTCAGGCAAACAAGAATGTTTTTATGGCAGATAAATGGGACATTGGGTGTACCAATCTGATAAAACATAAGATCATCACGAAAGGAGAGCCAATAATGATTAAACCGAGACGTCAGCCAATAAATTTGGAAGACAAGATTGAGGAAGCAATAAAAAATCTAGAAAACAACGGAATAATTAGGAAGTGCAATTCACCGTGGAACACACCTTTAGTTTGTGTATGGAAGAAAGAGAAAAAAGACATCAGGCTTTGTCTAGACTTCAGACAATTAAACAAGATAACAGAAAGACAAGCATTTCCAATGCCAAATGTAGATGAAATTTTAGACATCCTACACGGATCCAGATATTTTAGCTCAATCGACTTGGGAAATGCTTATTACCAAGTGAAGTTAGATAAAGAATCTCAAGAGAAAACAGCATTCTCAACAAAAGAAGGACAGTTCTGTTTTAACAGGATGCCGTTCGGTATTGCAGCGGCACCAGGAACATTTCAAGAATTAATGACGAAAGTATTGAAAGACTTGTGGAAAGATGGAGTGATGGTATATTTAGACGACATCCTAATATTCACAAAGACAGAAGAAGACCATTATAACATATTTGGAAAAGTCCTAGGGAAGATCGCAACAGCAGGACTAAGATTGAACCCCGAAAAATGTCAAATATTTAGAAAAGAAGTGAAGTTTCTGGGACACATAATAAATAAAGACGGCATACAAACAGATAATACTAAAATAGAAGCAATACAATCATTTCAAAAACCAAAATGTGTGAAGAATCTGAGGAGCTTTCTGGGTATCTGTAACTATTATCGACGGTTCATAAAAGACTATGCAAAGAAGGCAAGAGCACTAGAAAGTATATGCGGAAAAAACAATGAGAAAATAAGATGGACAGAGATGTGTGAAAAGGCTTTCGGGGAAATGAAAGAAGCATTGATAACCGCCCCAGTATTGGTATTTCCAGATTTCAGAAAAGAATTTATATTAGACACAGACGCGAGCTTCGATACTATTGGAGCAGTTCTCTCGCAAAAGGATGAAAAAGGACATGAACATGTCATTGCATATGGTTCACATGCGATGAGCAGCCACGAAAAAGGATACTGCATTACCAGAAAAGAATTATTGGCAATATACTATTTTTGTAAACATTTCAACCACTACTTATATGGTAAGAGATTCGTACTGAGAACGGACCATAAAGCTATTACGTTTATGGTAACAACGAAGAAACCAATAACGGCTCAATTCCAGACATGGATCAACTATTTAAGCAGTCTGGATATTAAAATGGAATACAGGAAAGGAACAAGCCATACAAACGCGGATATGCTATCCAGGAAAACATGCGGAACATGTGTACAGTGTATGATGGAACACGAAGACGCAAAAACCGGCAAAATTAAAACCAGAATATTAACAGTAACAGCAGAAGGCGGATATAACAAGTGGCAAAATGACAATATGGAGGTCCAAGAAATAAAGAATAAGTTAGAAAATAAAGATTGTAAGTTCATAATGGAAAACAACACGGTACTAACTAAACAAGGTAAAATATGGATACCGTCAGATAATAGACAGAGGATGATAAAAGAAGTACACGTATTGCTGTGCCATGCAGGTGCACAGAAAGTAACAAAATATATCCAGAACAACTGCGACATGGAAAATCTAGCAACGGAAGTAAAAAAGGTAATTGAGAACTGCGAAAGATGTCAGAAAATGAAAACGATAACAACCAAGACAAAGGAGGAAACTCAAACAATAAAGAGTACAGAACCATTCGAGAAGATATATATGGATATATGTGGGCCATTGAAAGAAACGTTCAACAAAAAGAAATATATTTGCGGAATCATTGACCACTATATTAAATACATCTCATTAACGGCCATAAACAAGCAAGACGAAAGAACAATTAGTGAGACGTTATTAAATAAATGGATATTAAAGTTTGGAGCGCCAAAAGAACTTCATGTAGATTGTGGGAAGAACTTTGAAGCAAGAAGCATAAAAGAACTAGCAAAGACAGCTGGCATTGAATTAATTTTCTCAAGCCCATATCACCATAACACGAATGGTATTATTGAAAGACAATTCAGAACAATCAGAGAGTATATTAACGCGTCATTGAATGAAGGAGGAAGGAAAAACTGGGCTGATATAGTGCCAGAAATAGAATATACGTTAAATGCAACAGTTCAAAAAACAACGGGAGTAAGCCCAGCAGAGATTATATTTGGGAGGAAGATCGACAGAATGAAATGGTACTCGAATAAAGAAATAAATAGAGAAGATATGGAAAAGAGAATAGAGGATAAAACACTAAAACCAAAAATAAGCAAAACAGTGAGAAATTTTGAAATGGAAGATGTGGTCTTGATCAAACAAGAAATTCGAAATAAAGACGATGCAAGGTGGGAAGGACCGTACAAAGTGATAAAGAAAATACATGAACGGAGCTACTTACTTAAGGATCAAAATGGGAAGATGGTAGTCAGAAATGTTGAGAAGATCAAACATTTTAAAAAAGGGGGATGTGAGGAGTTAAAATTAAAATACTAAATTAAATTAGTTCACGATTAAAATTTGTAAAGTTTTAATTGAAACTTAAATTATTTTAAGATATTAAAATTGAAATGATAATTGAAATTTTAAAATAAAATAATTTTTAATAAAATTGAAATTCAAGTATGAATGCAATGGTATGTTGATATTTGGTTGAAATTAAAATTTAGAAAATGTCCCAAGAATATTTGTTTATATAATCAGATTTTTATGAAATAGAATTTGGATTTAATAGTCTTAGTAATTTATTTTGATGACTGAAGAATTGAATGTTATAGCTTCTAACAATAATAATAATAATAATAATAATAATAATAATAAGACATATAAGACATAAACTGATTTGATGTCCACTGTCTCTCTTCATCTATAGGTCAACTGTAGATATTGCTTATTTTCAGTTCATTAGATAACGCTGGGTGTCAGTCTTATTATTGCAATCTACGAAATTAATCAAAAACTTAGGAACATTGCATGTTAAGATTTATTTGCAAAATTTCTATAGTGCATAATTTTGACTAATGTTGTCATAATGTTGTGGCATAACTGCTTTAAATACTTACTGAAGATGTTATTATAGTATAAAGGGTTCTGCTTGAAAGACTAGGAAGAGGCTTTACTTTTCGTTGGTTGACATTATTCAACGCATTGATAAGGCATGTTGATCCAATGATAGAACATATAATTGCGATGGACATCAAAGTGAAACATTTGAAATATTTATTCAGAATGAAGTTTCAGTAAAATTGATCAGATTTTCATTATTGTCTTTCTTTTTCGAATGAAATCTTTTCGTCTTTCATTTGACTTTGATATTTTGTTATGACTCGAAAACTTCAAAGTTTCCTTATTCACAAACTTTGAACATTCGAAACACTTCGCTACGATACTGCTTTATTCCCCATTTGTAAACTCCCTTTTGACCCTCCCCCCTTCTCTAATGCAGTTCTTCGGTTTCTGTCTTACACTTACCGATTTCTATTCAGGATATTTTCTGTTTGATATCCTTTAATTAAATGTTTACGTAAATAAATCTGATTGTTTTAATTGCAATTAGGTAGTAGAAATCTGCGTAAACATATCTAATATATCAATAAATTAAAAGAAACAAATTTTTAGAAAATCGATATATACATTAAACAAACAAATGTCATGTTTAAATTTCATAAATTAGAAATAATTTGTGTGTTGCGGGATTAAATATAAGTTTTTTCTTAAATTTAAACAAAACATGACAAGAAAACTTTATTTTTAACATGTACTTTAATATAGTAATATATGAATATCTAATTGTTTTAATACAAAATCCGAAGCTGCCTTGTAGAATGGTTTATTAATTAAAGTTTGTTTTAGTTTTCAATTTGAGTTTTATTTATTTTTTTAACTTTGATCTTTTCATAACTAGTTTGACAGTGAACATATGAAGTACAGTGATTTCATGATTGTCCATCTGCATCTCCATATAATTCTTTATTTATGTCAAGGATGAGCAAACCTTTGAGAGCTGAGCTACTTGAAGTTGCATAAAAGTTTTGAGGGCCGGGTTACAAATTTTTGAAACTTTAATAAGCGTCAAACATGGTTAAACAGAAGCAAACAAAACTAATGATAATATACAAATTAAAAGGCAAACAAGATCAACATTTGTTTGTCTATCTGCTGGGATTTTGGGGCCGGTCAAAACGCGTGTGCGGGCTGGATCCGGCCCACGGGACGTGGTTTACCCACCTCTGTTTTCTGTATTCTAATTTGATTTTATAATCCATGTAAGTACTTAATTCATGTTTGAAATCCGGGTGTAATTGGCTATTGTATTTATCATAAAGGTCATAGCTATATAAACCTTTTCTAAGGAAAATTATTTCTCTGATGTTGATTGGAATACTGAGTAAAGTAATAAATTTCAAACAATTCGTTTCTGGTGATACAGTAACCGATTTCATGTTTACTCATTGTCTTTAACCCTTATGCAATAACTTGCCCTTGTTCATTATTTTTCATCAGTGATGATACTCCACCAATTGTATCGAAACCAACATCGGTATCAAAAAGAATGCCTTTTTGTTAGTATGTTAATTCAAGTACTGGAGTAGAAGCCAACGTTTGCTTAAATGCGCTGAAGTTTGCTTCACATTCTTCAGTTCATATAAGTTTATCTTTATTAGATGCATTTTACCTTTCCAGAAAAGAAAGCCTAGAAAGCTTCTTAAACGCCCAATACACTTTGGTTTTTCATATTTTTCATTGCTCTAATGTTTTTATAATCTATATACAAAGCATTTTTATTTATAATATGGCCTTAAAATTACATATCTTCAGTGGTGTTGTCGAGCCGGAACGCGTTCCGGAACTAAAGATGATTTCTGATAACGAGAATTGGCTGACGTATTGGAAAAAAAATAAAAAGAATTGCTGATTTTTTTTTCGAATTTTTGACGAATTTTTATATGTATTATTATTACGTTTTTTTTAGGTCTCATTGAAACCTAAAAAAAAACGTCACCGCCAGGATTATCATGGAAAATCACCCCCGTCGTTAAGTTTGGGACATGAGACCGCACAGAGCGGCCGCCTACCCAGGATCGGCCCTGTCTATATAATTATATATACCCGTTCCGGTAAAAAAAATTTAGCACAACACCACTGCATATCTTGTATGTTAAAATTACATTTTTTAGGGCTTATTTTCAAAACAGCTTCTTGAATTATTACAAACAAACTCTTTCTAGTTTTTTTCTTTGTTTGATTTCATTGTCTGAAAATATAAGTATGTCGTTTAAAATGACAACGGCTTACCTTTTTTTAAGACCACTCAGAACTCGAGTCATTTATTTTTGAAAAATGGCTTGAGCAGCTGTAATTCCAAATGACATTCAATTAAAACAATATTGCCGATCTTTTTTTGAAAATGTAATTTTAATTTTGATTAATATTTTAATTCCCCTTCGTAAAACGTATTTCCGAGATTTGTGATCCATTTAAAATATTTATCCTAGTGGTTCCTGAAATTTAATTTCAAAACAATTCATCATTTCCACGTCTTCAATTACACTAGGATCAACTTTACTTACCACAAAAGTCTTATTACAAATTCTAATGTAGAAACTTTTTAAGCGTACTTTCGTTTGCGCAAGTAACCATAATATTCCCTGTTTTATCCCGCAATTTTAATTTTATTAAAATATCTGCACTAATAACGTTTATTCAAGGTCAAGTATCCAAAATATAACTTACTTTTATTTTATTATATTACTAAATACTTGTACTAAGTCTACCATACATTTTTCATAAGCGATATAAAGTGCAAAGAATGTTTCTTTATTTTTATAAAATTTATTATTAATTATATGAATACTGATAATCTTATTAATTTTATTAATAATTTTAAATAAACTATATTCTAAGTCAAGGGTCTCAATTTCAAAGTCTAACGCGGGCCGTGTGTAAGTAAAAGCATGACCCCAAGGACCGCACTACTTAAAATCTTTATACAATGATTAAAACATATAACCCTGATAAGTTTTGTGCTTCGTTTCGGGCCGCAAAACACAACGCGCCAATGCTACCCGCGGGCCGCGTGTTTGAAACCTCTGTTCTAAGTAGTTTTCATAATCCCAACTTTCACAAGCATTCATATTTAAATTCATTTATTACAAAAATTTTGAAATCATAATCTTTCATATTCAAACGTTATGTATCAACAATACGGTATCCGGACGATTCATAAGTGGACGATTCATCGGCGGACTGTTCATCGGGTGGACGGTTCATCGGGTGGATTGTTCATCGGAGGACGTTTCATAATTAGGACGCTTCATCGGTACATATTTAGTACATATTTATAGATTTATATTTAATATGTATGATATATATATTTTTAATTCCGGTGACCGTCCTACGATGATTCGTCCTACATATGAACCGTCCTCCCGATGGACCGTCCTCCGATGAACCGTCCGCCGATGAATAGTCCCCGGATGAAACGTCCTAGAATCAACAATACACCTACTTAAGTCAAATTTATGACTTTTATATAATCCCTTGAAATTGATCCCCTCTTTAAATTGTTCACAATCTTTCTGAACTTCATCTTTTAAAATTAAAATCTACTTCGTAATATTCGGAGTCATACATCGAATTACATTGTGTTCAGTGTAATTCTGTGTCTAAAAATTGATATCTGCTCTGATATCGTCCTCTGAATTCAATACTTTGTAGCTTCGTTCTTCAAATCACCATCGTACAAATTAGTCTATCTAAAAACATAAGCTTTTCACATCAAAAACACTCATATCATATATAGTAAATAGTTTATCTAACACTTTGGATGACTGGTAAGAGCAATATTTTATGACTATTACCTAGTTTCACAATGACTTTCAATTAAGTTAATAAGATTTAAAAAAATGTTGTCAATCAAACAATGAACAATCACAGGGGAAATGGGAAATCAGCGAGTGTAGTACCTAAACTTAAAGTAAAAATTGAAAACAAGTTAAAATTGAGAAGATAAATAATAAATCAATAAAGTTAACCAAAGAAATATAAGGCCGTTCTTAAGAGAGAAAAATAATTTGAGTTCCAAAGTGTATTGCAGAAGTACTATTCTTATCGAAGAGTCACAATAAGTACGTGATCGTTGTAATGTTGAATTATTTGGATATTTGTAAATTGATAATAAGTGTACTCATCAATTAAAGTTATATTGTCTGAAATTCGTTATTATAATCCCAATATAAATAAACAGTCTCGCTAAAGACGAAACTCATTTCTAACATGGAAGAAATAGATTATATTATTGGTTGATTTTTTTATAGAAGCAAAAAAACCCGGTAAAATAACAAAAATTGAACTGAATCAATACAAAGGACGCCTGTGATTTGTTCTATTAAGACGCAAACAAATACACATAAATCAGCTCACATTTCTAATAAAGTTTTATCAAATTTTATTAAAATGCATCAAGAATGACACAAAATAACCTGAAATAAAATTTGTAAATAATGCATAAAATCATTGGTATTCAGTATTTATTAAATAATTGGGCAAATGTATTTCATATTAAATTAAAATTCTATCGAAAATCAAATCAAATCATTTAATTATTAATAATTTGATGTTTATTTGATATTACTTTGATATTACTTTTAATAAAATAATTTTCTAGAAATAAAAATTCATTTATTTATTACTTACAGTTAATATCAAATCCTATTATATTTTAAAATCTATTAGTTTTTCAATTATCTGTAAAAAGTTGAAGGAATTATTAATTGATAAATAAAACATGAATATTTCTTAAATAATATAAAGAAAGAATATTGAGTTTGTTTGAATAATATAGTATTTATGCAACTAAATTAAATATGAAACAAAATCCCAAAAAAGGTATTAAAATATGAATTTTATATTCAATCTAATATTATTTTGTAGGAAAAGTTGCAGCAAGCAATTTAATTGCACTTGGTATTAATTAAATTAATTCATAATTTTAAATTAAAATTTATTAATAGGTAATAGTAGTAAACCTCGATATAATAATTTGTCGCTTGCATCAACTGTGAAAAAAGTTAAAACTGATGATTGTTCGATAATATATAATAAATTTAAATTGTCTTAAATTAATTTTTAGTAAATCCAAAAACATTCTTAACATCTATAGATCAAACTGTTAAACAAGAAAACGGTGGTAGTGAAGCGACATTAATTAATTTTCTTAATTCCATAAAAACAGTTCTTATAACAAGTAATAAACCTATTAAAACATACTTGAGGTTGATTTAATTTTTTTATAAATATTATGAACTATCAATTTAGTCAATGCTTGGCTATCTTTGTTATTTGTAAAAAATATCCTTCTTTGTTTACAAAACCGGTGGTATTAGATTGTCTCGTAAATATATTGAGTTACAATGGCAAAGAATCATCGAGTATTTCAAGCTTAGCAAACTCATTTAAACCACAATCATCGACTCAAGTCAATCCATCTTCTATTGGGAAAATAAAACCATTTCATATCGCAATATGCAACATAATTCTTTTCAGTTTAAAAGATGTAATAAAATGGCCAATTCAACTAGTGAAAGTAATTAATCAGCCAATTAGACAAATGATTATCCTAATGATGATTTCAGGCGTATTTAGAGGACAGTTTTGGTGATCGGATCTGGGTGGATCTGCCGGAATGCTATTTATTCGTACAAAACATCGAAACCGCCTTTCCCATTCCAGGAATTGATCCGCGCACCCTTTTTCCGATGAGCGCATTCAGTGATCAAATGGTCGACGTGATCAACTCTAACGGGGACGATAAAATATCGATTCCCACCGAGCAGATGGACCACAGTGAGCTGCGATCTTGCAACGCACTCAACAAGGTTAATCTGCACGAATATCGATTCGTTTGACAGGGGATTTTATTAGATATTGACCGGACTGACTGCGGAGGAGCTGCTGAAGTCTCGATACGATCACTGCAAGCCGTCAATCGATGCGATGATTGCGGGATACATAAAGGATATTCTCGACCGGCGCTTCATGGCAGACACCCAATCGAGGCCAATTATTAGGACTTTCTGCACTCTTGCTGCCATTCCAGAGGTCCGCGGGGCCGCCGTTGCCAAATCTGATAATTGGCTATCGGTATGATGATTATATATTATCATTATATATTATTATATAATATCATTATATATTATCATTATATATTATCATTATATATTATCATTATATATTATTATATATTATCATTACATATTATCACTATATTTTATCATTATATATTATCATTATATATTATCATTATATATTATCATTATATATTATCATTATATTTTATCATTATATTTTATCATTATATTTTATCATTATATATTATCATTATATTTTATCATTATATTTTATCATTATATTTTATCATTATATATTATCATTATATTTTATCATTATATTTTATCATTATATATTATCATTATATTTTATCATTATATTTTATCATTATATATTATCATTATATATTATCATTATATATTATCATTATTATTATTTCTATTAATATTATATATTATTATTAATTTTATAATTATTTTTATTATTATTTATTTTATTATTATTTTATTAATATAATTATTAATATTTATTTATTTAATTTTTTTTTTAAATAATATTTTTTCATTATAATATAAAAAAAATTATTTCTAAAATTTTTGTTTATTAATATCATTATTATTATTTTAATTATTAATATTTATTTATTTAATTTTTTTTCATCAAATAAATAAAATTTGTAAATATATATTTTTTTAAATTTTTTTTTATTATTATTTCAATTTTTATTATTTCTATTATTATTATTTTCTTTATTATTTTATTATTATTAATATTTTTTAATAATTTATTTTAATAATTTTATTTTTATTATTTGTTATTATTTTTTTTATTATCATTATTATTATTTTAATTATTAATATTTATTTATTTAATTTTTTTTTAAATATTTTTTTTAAAATTTTTGTTTATTATTTTTTATTATTAATTTTATTATTTTTATTATTTTCTTTATTATTATTTTTTATTACTATTATTATCTATTTTGTATTTATTTTATTATCATTATTATTATTTTAATTATTAATATTTATTTATTTGATTTTTTTTTCATTTTAATATAAAAAAAATAAAAAATATAAATAAATTTTTTTATGAAAAAATTTTTTTTTATTATTATTTTTATTGTTTTTATTATTATTTATTTTTTATTTATTTTATTATTATTATTAATTTTATTATTTTTATCATTATTATTATTTTAATTTTTAATATTTATTTATTTAATTTTTTTTAAATATAAATATAAATTATTTTTAAAATTTGTGTTTATTATTATTATTATTTTTTATTATTATTAATTTTATTATTTTTATCATTATTATTATTTTAATTATTAATATTTATTTATTTAATTTTTTTAAAAATGTTTTTATTATTATTAATTTTATTATTATTTTTATTGTTTTTATTATTATTTATTTTTTAATTATTTTATTATCATTATTATTATTTTAATTGTTAATATTTATTTATTTAATTTTTTTTAAATATGAATATAAATTATTTTTAAATTTTTGTTTATCATTATTATTATTTTTATTATTTTCTTTATTATTATTTTTATTATTATTATTTATTTTGTATTAATTTTATTATCATTATTATTATTTTAATTATTAATATTTATTTATTTAATTTTTTTTTAAATAATTATTTTTCATTATTATTGTCATTAAATTTATTATTTTAATTATTAATATAATTAATTATTTAACTTTTTAAAAATATCATATTTTTATTATAATATTAATAAATAAATTGTAATTATAAATTTTTTTATTATTATTTTTATTGTTTTTATTATTTACTTTTTATTTTTTTATTATCATTATTAATATTTATTAATAATATTTATTTAATTTTTTAAAAAATAAATATAAATTATTTTTAAATATGGTGTTTATTATTATTATTATTATTATTAATTATTTATTATTTTTATCAGTATTATTATTTTAATTATTAATATTTATTTAATTTTTTAAAAATTTTTTATTAATAATTTATTATTATTTTTATTGTTTTTATTATTATTTATTTTTTATTTATTTTATTATTATTATTAATTTTATTATTTTTATCATTATTATTATTTTAATTTTTAATATTTATTTATTTAATTTTTTTAAATATAAATATAAATTATTTTTAAAATTTTTGTTTATTATTATTATTAATTTTATTATTTGTATTATTTTCTTTATTATTATTTTTATTATTATTATATATTTTGTATTTATTTTATTATCATTATTATTATTTTAATTATTAATATTTATTTTTTTAAAATTTTTTTATTATTATTTTAATTATTAATATTTATTTATTTAATTTTTTTTAAATATAAATATAAATTATTTTTAAAATTTGTGTTTATTATTATTATTATTTTTTATTATTATTAATTTTATTATTTTTATCATTATTATTATTTTAATTATTAATATTTATTTATTTAATTTTTTTAAAAATGTTTTTATTATTATTAATTTTATTATTATTTTTATTGTTTTTATTATTATTTATTTTTTAATTATTTTATTATCATTATTATTATTTTAATTGTTAATATTTATTTATTTAATTTTTTTTAAATATGAATATAAATTATTTTTAAAATTTTTGTTTATCATTATTATTATTTTTATTATTTTCTTTATTATTATTTTTATTATTATTATTTATTTTGTATTAATTTTATTATCATTATTATTATTTTAATTATTAATATTTATTTATTTAATTTTTTTTAAAATAATTATTTTTCATTATTATTGTCATTAAATTTATTATTTTAATTATTAATATAATTAATTATTTAACTTTTTAAAAATATCATATTTTTATTATAATATTAATAAAAAAATTGTAATTATAAATTTTTTTTATTATTATTTTTATTGTTTTTATTATTATTTACTTTTTATTTTTTTTATTATCATTATTAATATTTATTAATAATATTTATTTAATTTTTTTAAAAAATAAATATAAATTATTTTTAAATATGGTGTTTATTATTATTATTATTATTATTAATTATTTTATTATTTTTATCAGTATTATTATTTTAATTATTAATATTTATTTAATTTTTTAAAAATTTTTTATTAATAATTTATTATTATTTTATTGTTTTATTATTATTTACTTTTTATTTATTTTATTATCATTATTAATATTTATTAATAATATTTATTTTATTTTTAAATATAAATATAAATTATTTTAAAATTTTTGTTTATTATTATTATTAATTTTATTATTTTTATTATTTTCTTTATTATTATTTTTATTATTATATATTTTGTATTTATTTTATTATCATTATTATTATTTTAATTATTAATATTTATTTATTTAATTTTTTTTTAAATAATTATTTTTCATTATTATTGTCATTAAATTTATTATTTTAATTATTAATATAATTAATTATTTAACTTTTTAAAAATATCATATTTTTATTATAATATTAATAAAATAAAATTGTAATTATAAATTTTTTTTATTATTATTTCTATTTTTATAATTATTTTTTTTGTTTTTATTATTATTTACTTTTTATTTTTTTTATTATCATTAATAATATTTATTAATAATATTTATTTAATTTTTTTAAAATATAAATATAAATTATTTTTAAATATCGTGTTTATTATTATTATTATTATTTATTATTATTAATTTTATTTTTTTTATCATTATTATTATTTTAATTATTAATATTTATTTAATTTTTTTAAAAATTTTTTATTAATAATTTTATTATTATTTTTATTGTTTTTATTATTATTTACTTTTTATTTATTTTATTATCATTATTAATATTTATTAATAATATTTATTTAATTTTTTTAAAATATAAATATAAATTATTTTTAAATATCGTGTTTATTATTATTATTATTATTTATTATTATTAATTTTATTTTTTTTATCATTATTATTATTTTAATTATTAATATTTATTAAATTTTTTTAAAAAATTTTTATTAATAATTTTATTATTATTTTTATTGTTTTTATTATTATTTACTTTTTATTTATTTTATTATCATTATTAATATTTATTAATAATATTTATTTTATTTTTTAAAATATAAATATAAATTATTTTTAAAATTTGTGTTTTTTATTATTATTAATTTAATTATTTTTATCATTATTATTATTTTAATTATTAATATTAATTTATTTAATTTTTTTAAAAATTTTTTTATTATTATTAATTTTATTATTGTTTATTTTTTAATTATTTTATTATCATTATTATTATTTTAATTATTAATTTTATTTATTTAATTTTTTTTAAATATAAATATAAATTATTTTTAAAATTTTTGTTTAATATTATTATCATTTTTTATTTTATTTTTTTTTATTATAATTATATATTTTTTTTTACTAATTATTGTTATTATTATTTTTTTATTATTACTTTTATTGTAATTATTTATGCTGCCCTAATGATAATAATTACAATAATAATAATAACAACGATAATAATAACAACGATAATAATAACAATAATAATGATTAATGAATGACGTAATAACAATGGTAATGATTAATAAATGACATAATAACAATAATAATGATTACTAAATTACGTAATAATAATAACAATGATCACATAACATCCTCATAAGACCGGCAAGCTGCAATCATCCACATTAAACATGCTCACCATCATGGCCAACTCATGCGCACAGAATGTCATGCACAATACTCATGATGTCAATTTCTGTGCGTATTTCATGCTCAAATTCAAGTACAAGCTCTCCAAGCCTCCGGTGCAATCGATATTGCTAGAATGCGTGCGGAAGATCACCGAAACTCACCCGTGCAATTTGCGCAACTTGCTAGAAATCTACATCAACAATGAAATATACGGAACGCCAACCGCCGCCGCCGCAGCCAGTAACATCACCGGCACCGTCGGTAACCCTTGTCCCATTGCCTATGTACCTCAGAATAAATCCGGGCCGGCATCTGTCACGTTTCCTGCGGTTTACTTTCGCTTTCCTTCGGAATCCATCAAGGTTTTTTTTGTTACTCTGTCGCGCTCTCATTGCTTCACCTGGTTATAATTCCTTCCAGATCCTCGGCGAGCTGCTGCACGAGCAAATCTCCGTCCTGCATCATGATATCAAGCCCGTCAAATTGTTCATCAGGGATATTTGCCGCTGGATTAAATTGGCATACATCAACTCCAATGGAGTTTACACGCCTTTTGCATCCTCCTCGTCCAATGGCGCCCTTCCTGATTCCTTGGAGCTTCACGACTTGGCACAAAATCTGTTGGTTGATCGCTCAAATAGTGAAGCTCTCACCTCCCGCATGACCGACTGCACATTTAAACAGCTCTATGTGGAGAATATGATAAATATCGTTTGTGAATTACAGATGCTCTCGGTTGTTATTTTTATTTTTATTTTATTATCATTATTATTATTTTAATTATTAATATTTATTTTTTTAAAATTTTTTTATTATTATTTTAATTATTAATATTTATTTATTTAATTTTTTTTAAATATAAATATAAATTATTTTTAAAATTTGTGTTTATTATTATTATTATTTTTTATTATTATTAATTTTATTATTTTTATCATTATTATTATTTTAATTATTAATATTTATTTATTTAATTTTTTTAAAAATGTTTTTATTATTATTAATTTTATTATTATTTTTATTGTTTTTATTATTATTTATTTTTTAATTATTTTATTATCATTATTATTATTTTAATTGTTAATATTTATTTATTTAATTTTTTTTAAATATGAATATAAATTATTTTTAAAATTTTTGTTTATCATTATTATTATTTTTATTATTTTCTTTATTATTATTTTTATTATTATTATTTATTTGTATTAATTTATTATCATTATTATTATTTTAATTATTAATATTTATTTATTTAATTTTTTTTTAAATAATTATTTTTCATTATTATTGTCATTAAATTTATTATTTTAATTATTAATATAATTAATTATTTAACTTTTTAAAAATATCATATTTTTATTATAATATTAATAAAATAAAATTGTAATTATAAATTTTTTTTATATTATTTTTATTGTTTTTATTATTATTTACTTTTATTTTTTTTATTATCATTATTAATATTTATTAATAATATTATTTAATTTTTTTAAAAATAAATATAAATTATTTTTAAATATGGTGTTTATTATTATTATTATTATTATTAATTATTTTATTATTTTTATCAGTATTATTATTTTAATTATTAATATTTATTTAATTTTTTTAAAAATTTTTTATTAATAATTTTATTATTATTTTTATTGTTTTTATTATTATTTATTTTTTATTTATTTTATTATTATTATTAATTTTATTATTTTTATCATTATTATTATTTTAATTTTTAATATTTATTTATTTAATTTTTTTTAAATATAAATATAAATTATTTTTAAAATTTTTGTTTATTATTATTATTAATTTTATTATTTGTATTATTTTCTTTATTATTATTTTTATTATTATTATATATTTTGTATTTATTTTATTATCATTATTATTATTTTAATTATTAATATTTATTTTTTTAAAATTTTTTTATTATTATTTTAATTATTAATATTTATTTATTTAATTTTTTTTAAATATAAATATAAATTATTTTTAAAATTTGTGTTTATTATTATTATTATTTTTTATTATTATTAATTTTATTATTTTTATCATTATTATTATTTTAATTATTAATATTTATTTATTTAATTTTTTTAAAAATGTTTTTATTATTATTAATTTTATTATTATTTTTATTGTTTTTATTATTATTTATTTTTTAATTATTTTATTATCATTATTATTATTTTAATTGTTAATATTTATTTATTTAATTTTTTTTAAATATGAATATAAATTATTTTTAAAATTTTTGTTTATCATTATTATTATTTTTATTATTTTCTTTATTATTATTTTTATTATTATTATTTATTTTGTATTAATTTTATTATCATTATTATTATTTTAATTATTAATATTTATTTATTTAATTTTTTTTTAAATAATTATTTTTCATTATTATTGTCATTAAATTTATTATTTTAATTATTAATATAATTAATTATTTAACTTTTTAAAAATATCATATTTTTATTATAATATTAATAAAATAAAATTGTAATTATAAATTTTTTTTATTATTATTTTTATTGTTTTTATTATTATTTACTTTTTATTTTTTTTATTATCATTATTAATATTTATTAATAATATTTATTTAATTTTTTTAAAAAATAAATATAAATTATTTTTAAATATGGTGTTTATTATTATTATTATTATTATTAATTATTTTATTATTTTTATCAGTATTATTATTTTAATTATTAATATTTATTTAATTTTTTTAAAAATTTTTTATTAATAATTTTATTATTATTTTTATTGTTTTTATTATTATTTATTTTTTATTTATTTTATTATTATTATTAATTTTATTATTTTTATCATTATTATTATTTTAATTTTTAATATTTATTTATTTAATTTTTTTTAAATATAAATATAAATTATTTTTAAAATTTTGTTTATTATTATTATTAATTTTATTATTTGTATTATTTTCTTTATTATTATTTTATTATTATTATATATTTTGTATTTATTTTATTATCATTATTATTATTTTAATTATTAATATTTATTTTTTTAAAATTTTTTTATTATTATTTTAATTATTAATATTTATTTATTTAATTTTTTTTAAATATAAATATAAATTATTTTTAAAATTTGTGTTTATTATTATTATTATTTTTTATTATTATTAATTTTATTATTTTTATCATTATTATTATTTAATTATTAATATTTATTTATTTAATTTTTTTAAAAATGTTTTTATTATTATTAATTTTATTATTATTTTTATTGTTTTTATTATTATTTATTTTTTAATTATTTTATTATCATTATTATTATTTTAATTGTTAATATTTATTTATTTAATTTTTTTAAATATGAATATAAATTATTTTTAAAAATTTTTGTTTATCATTATTATTATTTTTATTATTTTCTTTATTATTATTTTATTATTATTATTTATTTTGTATTAATTTTATTATCATTATTATTATTTTAATTATTAATATTTATTTATTTAATTTTTTTTTAAATAATTATTTTTCATTATTATTGTCATTAAATTTATTATTTTAATTATTAATATAATTAATTATTTAACTTTTTAAAAATATCATATTTTTATTATAATATTAATAAAATAAAATTGTAATTATAAATTTTTTTTATTATTATTTTTATTGTTTTTATTATTATTTACTTTTTATTTTTTTTATTATCATTATTAATATTTATTAATAATATTTATTTAATTTTTTTAAAAAATAAATATAAATTATTTTTAAATATGGTGTTTATTATTATTATTATTATTATTAATTATTTTATTATTTTTATCAGTATTATTATTTTAATTATTAATATTTATTTAATTTTTTTAAAAATTTTTTATTAATAATTTTATTATTATTTTTATTGTTTTTATTATTATTTATTTTTTATTTATTTTATTATTATTATTAATTTTATTATTTTTATCATTATTATTATTTTAATTTTTAATATTTATTTATTTAATTTTTTTTAAATATAAATATAAATTATTTTTAAAATTTTTGTTTATTATTATTATTAATTTTATTATTTGTATTATTTTCTTTATTATTATTTTTATTATTATTATATATTTTGTATTTATTTTATTATCATTATTATTATTTTAATTATTAATATTTATTTTTTTAAAATTTTTTTATTATTATTTTAATTATTAATATTTATTTATTTAATTTTTTTTAAATATAAATATAAATTATTTTTAAAATTTGTGTTTATTATTATTATTATTTTTTATTATTATTAATTTTATTATTTTTATCATTATTATTATTTTAATTATTAATATTTATTTATTTAATTTTTTTAAAAATGTTTTTATTATTATTAATTTTATTATTATTTTTATTGTTTTTATTATTATTTATTTTTTAATTATTTTATTATCATTATTATTATTTTAATTGTTAATATTTATTTATTTAATTTTTTTTAAATATGAATATAAATTATTTTTAAAATTTTTGTTTATCATTATTATTATTTTTATTATTTTCTTTATTATTTTTATTATTATTATTTATTTTGTATTAATTTTATTATCATTATTATTATTTTAATTATTAATATTTATTTATTTAATTTTTTTTAAAATAATTATTTTTCATTATTATTGTCATTAAATTTATTATTTTAATTATTAATATAATTAATTATTTAACTTTTTAAAAATATCATATTTTTATTATAATATTAATAAAATAAAATTGTAATTATAAATTTTTTTTATTATTATTTTTATTGTTTTTATTATTATTTACTTTTTATTTTTTTTATTATCATTATTAATATTTATTAATAATATTTATTTAATTTTTTTAAAAAATAAATATAAATTATTTTTAAATATGGTGTTTATTATTATTATTATTATTATTAATTATTTTATTATTTTTATCAGTATTATTATTTTAATTATTAATATTTATTTAATTTTTTAAAAATTTTTTATTAATAATTTTATTATTATTTTTATTGTTTTTATTATTATTTACTTTTTATTTATTTTATTATCATTATTAATATTTATTAATAATATTTATTTTATTTTTTAAATATAAATATAAATTATTTTTAAAATTTTTGTTTATTATTATTATTAATTTTATTATTTTTATTATTTTCTTTATTATTATTTTTATTATTATATATTTTGTATTTATTTTATTATCATTATTATTATTTTAATTATTAATATTTATTTATTTAATTTTTTTTTAAATAATTATTTTTCATTATTATTGTCATTAAATTTATTATTTTAATTATTAATATAATTAATTATTTAACTTTTTAAAAATATCATATTTTTATTATAATATTAATAAAATAAAATTGTAATTATAAATTTTTTTTATTATTATTTCTATTTTTATAATTATTTTTTTTGTTTTTATTATTATTTACTTTTTATTTTTTTTATTATCATTAATAATATTTATTAATAATATTTATTTAATTTTTTTAAAATATAAATATAAATTATTTTTAAATATCGTGTTTATTATTATTATTATTATTTATTATTATTAATTTTATTTTTTTTATCATTATTATTATTTTAATTATTAATATTTATTTAATTTTTTTAAAAATTTTTTATTAATAATTTTATTATTATTTTTATTGTTTTTATTATTATTTACTTTTTATTTATTTTATTATCATTATTAATATTTATTAATAATATTTATTTAATTTTTTTAAAATATAAATATAAATTATTTTTAAATATCGTGTTTATTATTATTATTATTATTTATTATTATTAATTTTATTTTTTTTATCATTATTATTATTTTAATTATTAATATTTATTAAATTTTTTTAAAAAATTTTTATTAATAATTTTATTATTATTTTTATTGTTTTTATTATTATTTACTTTTTATTTATTTTATTATCATTATTAATATTTATTAATAATATTTATTTTATTTTTTTAAAATATAAATATAAATTATTTTTAAAATTTGTGTTTTTTATTATTATTAATTTAATTATTTTTATCATTATTATTATTTTAATTATTAATATTAATTTATTTAATTTTTTTAAAAATTTTTTTATTATTATTAATTTTATTATTGTTTATTTTTTAATTATTTTATTATCATTATTATTATTTTAATTATTAATTTTATTTATTTAATTTTTTTTAAATATAAATATAAATTATTTTTAAAATTTTTGTTTAATATTATTATCATTTTTTATTTTATTTTTTTTTATTATAATTATATATTTTTTTTTACTAATTATTGTTATTATTATTTTTTTATTATTACTTTTATTGTAATTATTTATGCTGCCCTAATGATAATAATTACAATAATAATAATAACAACGATAATAATAACAACGATAATAATAACAATAATAATGATTAATGAATGACGTAATAACAATGGTAATGATTAATAAATGACATAATAACAATAATAATGATTACTAAATTACGTAATAATAATAACAATGATCACATAACATCCTCATAAGACCGGCAAGCTGCAATCATCCACATTAAACATGCTCACCATCATGGCCAACTCATGCGCACAGAATGTCATGCACAATACTCATGATGTCAATTTCTGTGCGTATTTCATGCTCAAATTCAAGTACAAGCTCTCCAAGCCTCCGGTGCAATCGATATTGCTAGAATGCGTGCGGAAGATCACCGAAACTCACCCGTGCAATTTGCGCAACTTGCTAGAAATCTACATCAACAATGAAATATACGGAACGCCAACCGCCGCCGCCGCAGCCAGTAACATCACCGGCACCGTCGGTAACCTTGTCCCATTGCCTATGTACCTCAGAATAAATCCGGGCCGGCATCTGTCACGTTTCCTGCGGTTTACTTTCGCTTTCCTTCGGAATCCATCAAGGTTTTTTTTGTTACTCTGTCGCGCTCTCATTGCTTCACCTGGTTATAATTCCTTCCAGATCCTCGGCGAGCTGCTGCACGAGCAAATCTCCGTCCTGCATCATGATATCAAGCCCGTCAAATTGTTCATCAGGGATATTTGCCGCTGGATTAAATTGGCATACATCAACTCCAATGGAGTTTACACGCCTTTTGCATCCTCCTCGTCCAATGGCGCCCTTCCTGATTCCTTGGAGCTTCACGACTTGGCACAAAATCTGTTGGTTGATCGCTCAAATAGTGAAGCTCTCACCTCCCGCATGACCGACTGCACATTTAAACAGCTCTATGTGGAGAATATGATAAATATCGTTTGTGAATTACAGATGCTCTCGGTTGTTAGGCCGACTGTCAGAGAGGCTTTTAAGGAACGCGTTGACCAGGAAAAGAAAGGTATTTTATTACAATTAATAATCAATATTTTTTTGGAATAATTCCTTTTTTCCAAAAATCGATATTAAAATTATTTTATTAAAATCAATAATTATTATTATCAAAAATCGATATTAATTATTACGATATCAAAATCTATATTTTGTATTAATTCCAAAATCAATATTTTTAGTATATTATTATTTTTCTAAAAATCAATATTTTTTAGAATAATACATTTTTACAGAAAATCGATATTAATTATTACGATATCAAAAACCTATATTGTTTATTATTATTAGTATATTACTATTTTTCTAAAAATCAATAATTTCAGAATAATAATTTGTACCAAAAATCGATATGTTGATATTATTATTACTAAAAATCGATATTATTATTAATTATTACTTTATCATAAAATCTATATTTTTCATTATTAGTAATAATTTTAATTAGTAATTTATTATCAAAATCAATATTTTTATAATATTATAATTTTTTTGTAAAAATCAATATTTTTTATTATTTTTATTTTATTAAAAATCAATATCTTTTAGAATAATACATTTTTACCGAAAGTCGATATTAATTGTTACGATATCAAAAATCCATATTTTGTATTATTACCCAAATCAATATTTTTAGCATAATACTTTGTACCAAAAATCGATTTGTTGATATTATTATTACTAAAAATCGATATTATTATTAATTATTACTTTATCAAAATCAATATTTTTAGAATATGATTATTTTTTGTAAAAATCGATTTTTTATATTATTTTAATTTTATTAAAAATCAATATCTTTTAGAATAATACATTTACCAAAAATCGATATTAATTATTACTTTATCAAAAACCTATATTCATGTGATTTTGATTATTATCTATTGATTTTATAAAATGGTAAAAATTTCTTTGTTTTATAATTAATATTGATTTTGGATGGTTTGTGTTTAGTTATTATGGGACATTATAGACAATAAATACTATTTTATATTCGTAAGTCGATAGTTGGATACCATTTTATAATTAGGTTAGAAAAAAAACCTCAAAGCCGCTTAATAAAAGTTGAGGAAAAAAGGAAAAAATTCACAATAAAGCACATTTTGAATTTTTATTCAATCGATTTTAGATAGAATTAGAATTTGTCTAAAAACCGGGACGGTGGCTTTAATTTAGGAGCAACAGTGAAACAATATAGTTGTGAGAATTAAAATATTCAATTGACTACGGTTTGACATTAAATCATATTTCGACCTAAAATGACTTTAATTTGATCTTTAGAAGAGCCTCCAATCATAAAAAATTGGAGATTTTTTGATTGGAGATTTTATGATTGGAGTTTTTATGATTGGAGAATTTTTGATTGGAGATTTTATGATTGGAGATTTTATGATTGGAGATTTTATGATTGGAGATTTTTTGATTTCAGATTTTTTGATTGGAGATTTTATGATTGAAGATTTTATGATTGGAGATTTTATGATTGAAGATTTTTTGACTGGAGACTTTTTGATTGGAGATTTTATGATTGGAGATTTTTTGACTGGAGAATTTATGATTGGAGATTTTATTATTGAAGATTTTATGATTGGAGATTTTATGATTGGAGATTTTATGATTGGAGTTTTTATGATTGGAGATTTTATGATTGGAGAATTTTTGATTGGAGATTTTATTATTGGAGATTTTATGATTGGAGATTTTTTGACTGGAGATTTTATGATTGGAGATTTTTTGATTTCAGATTTTTTGATTTCAGATTTTATGATTGAAGGTTTTATGATTGGAGATTTTATGATTGAAGATTTTTTGACTGGAGACTTTTTGATTGGAGATTTTATGATTGGAGATTTTTTGACTGGAGAATTTATGATTGGAGATTTTATTATTGAAGATTTTATTAATGGAGATTTTATGATTGGAGATTTTATGATTGGAGATTTTTTGATTGGAGATTTTATGATTGGAGATTTTTTGACTGGAGAATTTATGATTGGAGATTTTATGATTGGAGATTTTTTGATTGCAGATTTTATGATTGGAGACTTTTTGATTGGAGATTTTTTGATTGCAGATTTTATGATTGTAGATTTTATGATTGCAGATTTTATGATTGGAGACTTTTTGATTGGAGATTTTTTGATTGCAGATTTTATGATTGTAGATTTTATGATTGCAGATTTTATGATTGGAGATTTTTTGATTGGAGATTTTTTGATTGGAGATTTTTTGACTGGAGATTTTTTGATTGGAGATTTTTTGATTTCAGATTTTTTGATTGGAGATTTTTTGACTGGAGATTTTTTGATTGGAGATTTTTTGATTTCAGATTTTTTGATTGGAGATTTTATGATTGAAGATTTTTTGATTGGAGATTTTATGATTGAAGATTTTTTGACTGGAGACTTTTTGATTGGAGATTTTATGATTGGAGATTTTTTGACTGGAGAATTTATGATTGGAGATTTTATTATTGAAGATTTTATGATTGGAGATTTTATGATTGGAGATTTTATGATTGGAGATTTTTTGATTGGAGATTTTATGATTGGAGATTTTTTGATTGGAGATTTTATGATTGAAGATTTTTTGACTGGAGACTTTTTGATTGGAGATTTTATGATTGGAGATTTTTTGACTGGAGAATTTATGATTGGAGATTTTATTATTGAAGATTTTATGATTGGAGATTTTATGATTGGAGATTTTATGATTGGAGATTTTTTGATTGGAGATTTTATGATTGGAGATTTTTTGACTGGAGAATTTTTGATTGGAGATTTTATTATTGAAGATTTTATGATTGGAGATTTTATGATTGGATATTTTATGATTGGAGATTTTATGATTGGAGATTTTTCGATTGGAGATTTTATGATTGGAGACTTTTTGATTGCAGATTTCTTGATTGGAGATTTTATGATTGGAGATTTTTTGATTGGAGATTTTATGATTGGAGATTTTATGATTGGAGATTTTATGATTGGAGATTTTTTGATTGGAGATTTTATGATTGAAGATTTTTTGACTGGAGACTTTTTGATTGGAGATTTTATGATTGGAGATTTTTTGACTGGAGAATTTATGATTGGAGATTTTATTATTGAAGATTTTATGATTGGAGATTTTATGATTGGAGATTTTATGATTGGAGATTTTTTGATTGGAGATTTTATGATTGGAGATTTTTTGACTGGAGAATTTTTGATTGGAGATTTTATTATTGAAGATTTTATGATTGGAGATTTTATGATTGGATATTTTATGATTGGAGATTTTATGATTGGAGATTTTTCGATTGGAGATTTTATGATTGGAGACTTTTTGATTGCAGATTTCTTGATTGGAGATTTTATGATTGGAGATTTTTTGATTGGAGATTTTATGATTGGAGATTTTTTGACTGCAGATTTTATGATTGGAGATTTTTTGATTGCAGATTTTATGATTGGAGATTTTATGATATTCGTTTGTGGGGTATTGAAAAATAAATAAAAACATTCACTTGACAACAGGTTGACATTAAATCATATTTCGACCCTAAAATGACTTTAATTTGACCTTGAAATGACCTTTACGTAAAAATGACATCAAAATATTTAATTTGATATTTTTAAAATATCGAATATCTATATGTATATTATAAATCAATAATGAAATTAACATGGCAATGACTTAAATATTAGAAATCAATAAAATCTTTTGATTCCAATAAAGGATTGTATTTGAGATCGTAGTCAAAAAGAGAAGCATTTAGAGCAGTGATTATTTACAAGGGAGACACTGCTCGGGTGATCAATAAAAAGTTTTCGGGGGCCACCAAATTATGCAAAATTTAATAGAAATGGAATAATATATTTATTACATTAAAAAATAAAGCAATATAAAAATCAATTTATTATAGATAATTTAACAAATATAAATTATTATAAAAAAGTTAAGAGTCACAAAAAATATGAAGTATTTTGTGGACGGCGACTGTTAAAAGGTTAAGAACCACTGATTTAGAGAATTGGTTATAATTTCAGATATTTTGTAAGAAGTAAACATCCACTTGACCACAGTTTGACATTAAATCATATTTCGATCCTAAAATGACTTTAATTTGACCTTTAAAAAGACAGTGACCTTGAAATGGCTCTAAACATACACTATCAAATTTAAATAATCAAACATTTCCAGGTCACCTTAATATTTCACAAAATATAACTTTAACTTCTCCTTACCAATTTACATTTTCCTTATTAATATTCTGCGATATTACACTTATTATTCATGTTTCGTCAGTCAGTAGGAATCTAATTTCTGCAACTTTATTATTGCAACACTTTTTTATTGTTTTATGTCTAAAATTTCCGATCTTTTATAAAATCTCTTTTCATTTGCTGAAATTGAAATTTTAATTTCTCATTTAAGATTACGAAGCTCTAAAATCTCATTTCAACACCCTTCGACAAATCCGATACTTTACATGTAAATGGCTGAAGAACATATTCCGAATAGTCGAATCTCACGTGTCAGCAGATCAAATGACAAATTACATTAAGCAGGTTCTCTTCTTGAATGTTACAAGGAACAATGATTTCACATATATTGTCGATGAGAGTTACGGCATTGGAGATATCTGGAATAATGAAACCGATAAAATGTTAGAATGACTCTGGAATCTTGAGATTTTTTTTAAAACTCTTTTTTTTTCTGGCTTTAGGTTTCTGGTTAGGGGCTTGACGGAAATCCCGATATCGGATAAACTGGTTCAAACTCTCATTAATTTGGGGTTTGAAAAGAACTTGTGCTTCAGACCTTCAGAAATTGTCAATATGATCTCAGAGCTTATTGTTCGAGCGTCTGCTAGCGCGTGTACGGAAATCATTCCGATGAACGTTTCTAAATGTGAGGCAATGATCAATAATATGTTTGCCTGCTGTAGCTATGATGTCGTATTGCATGAAAGCGATCCAAATCTTCAAATCGCTAGAACTCTTGCTTATAAATCGTCTTTTTGGAAAGTCTGTCAAGCTCTAGTAGTTATGGCCAGTCATTGCATGACAACAGTTGGAGCTTTGCTGTGGAGTAATTTCCCCACCGTCAAAAATCTCATGCAGATTATAATAACAAAGTAAGTTTTTCATATATTTTTCATTTTCTAATTATATTAATAATAATTATTTTTTATTTATTTATTTTTAATTGTATTTATTAATTATTAATGCACTATAAATTATGTTTATGAAATAACTGAATATATTCTATCGCAGAGCTTTAATGATTATTATTAATGTTAGACTTTAATATCATTTATTTTATTTATAATAATTATCTAATATTATTATTAATTATTATTATTAATTATTATTATTATTATTAATTATTATTATTAATTATTATTATTATTATTATTATTATTATTATTATTATTATTAATTATTATTATTATTATTATTATTATTATTATTATTATTATTATTATTATTATTATTATTATTATTATTATTATTATATTTATATATATTTACAATGAATACAAAAATAATTATTAATATTTGTTTTTTATTATTATTTAATTTTTATTTATTATTGTTATTTAAAATATTAAAATTATTATTTTCTATTAATGTATTTGTTAGTTTTTTTATTATTTATTATTTAATTTTTTAAATATTTATTTTGATGATGATTGTTATAAATTTAATTGATGTATTGTTAATTATTTTTTATGAAACAATAAAAGTTGTGTTATAATAAAGCTTTAATCAATACAAAAATCATTATAATTATTAATATTTTTTTTATTTTACTTTTAATTTATGACTATATTGAATAATGCATTGATTATTAATTTATGACTATATTTAATAATGCATTTATATTGATTATTGATTTATGGATATATTTAATAATGCATTTATATTGATTATTGATTTATGGATATATTTAATAATGCATTTGTATTGATTATTAATTTATTACTATATTGAATAATGTATTTATATTAATTTATAAATATATTGAATAATGCATTTATATTGATTAATTTATGACTATATTGAATAATGCATTGATATTAATTATTAATCTATGACTATATTCAATAATGCATTTATATTGATTATTAATTTATTACTATATTGAATAATGCATTTATAAACTGATTATTGATTTATGACTATTTAATAATGCATTTATATTGATTATTGATTTATGACTATATTTAATAATACATTTGTATTGATTATTAATTTATGAATAATTGAATAATGCATTTGTATTGATTATTAATTTATAATTATATTGAATAAAAAATTATCTGTAAACCATATAAATTAAAAATCAACTTTTCGTTGGAATATTTGAACATAAAAACCTTATAATAAAAGAATTCAAAATCATAAATCAACATGAGTCCTTAATTATAATTTAATAGAAATATTATGCCACAATTTTTAATTACTTAAAATAAAGTTTTGTAATATCAAAACCTCTTTTCTTAAAATTTACTTATTTTCAATTTTTTTCCAATTTCCAGCAATTTCGATGAATTATCCAACGATAAAGAAGCAATGGATAAAGAGCGTCAGCTCTGTGAAATTGACTCTAAAAAGATTATCGAATTAGAATCTAAAATAAGTGAAAACTCCTTAGATGATATTGTGATGGTCGATGCTAACAGTTCTAAGCTTGTGAATTTGCTGCTGTTCAATCTGCCACAAGGTCCAATAAGGCAGCCACCATCGCATATTGTTGAATCACTGAAAAGCATTAATCAAATCATGAAAATCGGTGATCGACTGTCACAATGCAGAAATCCCGATTTTTTGTTCGAAATAGTTCGCGAGCAGGATCAAAATAAAATCTCCTCTCGGAAGTGGATTATTGACTTAGTCAAGAAGACATCTGAGCACAATCTCGATTGTCTGCCATTGTTGGTTCTCACAGAATTCATTTATCATGACATCTACGAGAAAATCATTAATAATCTGCCAGTTGTATCTCGCAACGATACAAAGGATGGCAGCTTGAAGCGCTTGGTCCATAAGCTCAGGTCAATATTGTGCGTGACAGAAACTGATAAAAGGGCCATGGATAAAGAAACTTTGAAAAATATTGTTGGTGCCCTTTCAAATTCGTTTTTCAATCGACTGAGCGATTCTTCTGCATTCATCAGGAAAGTTGCTAGAGAAGTAAATATTTATATTTTTGATAATAATTATTATTATTATTGTTTAATAGTTTAATTAATCAATATTATTATGAGTTATTAATTATTGATTATTAATAATTATTTTTGTATTTTGAATTATATTGATGATTATTATGCATTATTAATGATTGCTATTGAATTGGCTTACTAATGAATATTGTTAATTACTGGTGGTTATTGATTTTATAATTTATTTATTGATTTTCATATATTATGAATTATATTGATGATTATTGTGTATTATTAATGATTGATATTGATTTATCAATTATTATTAATCACTTATTAATGAATATTAGTAATTATTGATTTTATAATTAAATTATTGATTTTCATAAATCATAATGAATTATATTGATGATTATTATGCATTATTAAAGATAATTATGGATCGCTATTGATTTATTAATTAATAATTATATGTGGATTATTGAGGATCGCTATTGATTATTGCCTTATTAATGAATATTGATAATTATTGATTTTCATAAATCATTAATTATATTGGGATATTTTAGGATCGTTATTGATTTTATAATCTAATAATTAATTTGCATATTTATCATAATTATCCATTACTAAAGATTATTAAGGATCGCTATTGATTTATTAATTATAGATTAATATAAATCAGTATTGAATTTATTATTGTCTATTATTATGGATTATTAATGATTAATATTGGTTATTGATTTATCAATTATTATTAATCACTTATTAATGAACATTGGTAATTATTGTTTTTATAATTTAATTATTGATTTTCATAAATCACTTATTAATTGTATTGATAATTATTGTGCATTATTAAAAATAATTAAGGTTCACTATTGATTTATTAATTATGGACTTATTAATGAATATTGCTAATTATTGATTTTATATTTTAATTATTGATTGTTATAAATCAGTATTGATTTATTAACGGCTATTATTATGGATCAACAATGATTAATATTGCTTATTAATTTATCAAGTATTGACTTATTAATGAATGTCGTTAATTATGGTTTGTTATTGATTTTATAATTTTATAAAAATCGATAATAAAATTATAAAATCAATAACTAATAGTAATTAACTATATTAATTTATGAGTAAATAATTAATAAATTATTGGTTATTATTTTATTATTGATTTTAATTCAGTAATGGTTATATTGATGATAATTATATATTTTCATTATTATATATTATAATTATTTATTTTATTAGTGATTATTATAATGTATGCTAATTAGCTTTATTGAACCTTTCAGTGTCTTTATATCTTACTTTTGCCAATATCTCATCCAATCAAACTGATGGAATTTTCACTCGAATTCGTTGACACTCTAAAATCCATAATGAATCTAAATATTCTCCAAGATAATTCTCTAATCTGTTCCGTTGCAGAAGCTTTAAGAGAAACCCTAAAATTTGAAACCGACATTGACGTATTACACAGTTATATTGATTTATTCGCCTTGATGTCCACAGGTAACCACAAAGAATGGCTAGCGAATACCGTTGAAACGCTATCGATCTTGATTCTTAATCGACCAATTATAGCCGATAAGTTACGAACAGCCGACAACGAGACGTTATCGAAAGGAAAAACCTCAACAACATTGATTTGTGATTCATTAGCGGAAATATTCCTCGCTCACATAAACTACACTGCTTACCAGGCGAAAGTCGTTCCGTTGGAACACCGAGAGGAGGCCGTTATGGTCACCATAAAAGACAAGCAATTCCCAGTTGTCGTCAAAGTCATTCAAAGTCAACTGGCGCTCGCGTGTTGGGGCGTTTCAAAATCGAAAAAATCGAAAAAATTAATCGATTTTTGGTTTTGCAAAGTGAACACCAGCAACAAATACCAACTTACCAGCTTCACAAATATCGAATCCAACGCTCCGGTAACCGACATTATCCCAGACTGGTTGGTAAATGCAGCAGTTCACAGCGGTATCGTTTCGGTGATGAGCGGCATTTTGAACCACCACGTCGCGGTGAACGGCAAAATCTCCCACTCGCTCACTCCAGCTCTCTATTTCATGTCGAACGATTTCATAAAGTCCTACCTGAATTACATGAACTCAATAGTGAAATCGGAACTCACAATGATAGAAACTTGGTTATCGCAATGTTCCGAGAAACTGTTATCGGGAATGTTAGCAACCGTTACTAGAATGTATTCCAAGGTGGTGAAACCAGCAGCAGCAGCAGCAGCAGTTGATATCCTATTCAAAACGACACTGGAAACTCATCATCATCATCTCGTACCGAAATATCAAAACCTCAAAACCGCAAAAATGCCGAATCTTGAACCGAAAATCATTGTCAAACCAATAGAAAACCGGCGGAAAATCGAAAACCCAGAAATCACCGCCAGAATGGAAATCGATGATATTGACAACGTGTGGAGCACAGTTGTGCAAGCGTACAGTATCGGCACAATCACCGAGTGCATCAGCAAGCTATTGGCTTCCAAATCTATCGAAATCGTCAAAGGAATTGAAAATCTCTTCAAACTCCTCAAAGATCCAAAAACCCACTCGGAAACATTGAAAATCCTCAACAAATCCGATTTCAAATTGATGCCTCTTTTGAAACTGAGTTTTCGGAGTTACGATCAGGAATCTTTCGATTTTGGAATGCAATCGTTTCGATATCTCTTCAAATCGTATCCGCACATTGAGAAATCGAGTTTGTGGAAAATGATTTACAATCTCTCATTGGTGCAGGGATTGACAGTGGGAAATATCGGTAACGTTGGCAACGGTGGTGGTGGTGACGTGGCGGTGGCGGTGGCGGTGGAAATGTCCGATGTAGATCAATATCACCACCACCACCATCAATTGCAATGGAAATCACTGGCAAAATCGATAATGCAAGGCGGAACTGAAGATGCGGGACAAATCGGCCCAAAAATCGATCAATTAACAATATTAGGATTGGGCAACGGACATTTCACCGAATCCCATTTCGACTTGCTCCACAAACTTCTCTTTTCCAGCCATTCTCTCAATCAATATAGCGACTATTTCATGAGCGATTTACTCCACCAATCAAACGCGTTTTGTTTGCGGCAAATTCTCCACTCGATTCTCAACAGGAAAACAATCACCCAATTGAACGCATCTCGAGTTCTCGATTTCATAACGGCTTGCCTTCATCACCCTCGGCTGCAGTACTCGGTGGTTTTGCCGGTCTCCAATCAATATATCTGGCCTCAGCAGAATTCAGAAATCGATTTATCCGAATCCGAATTGATTGCACTTTTAAATCTCGTCGTATGCGAGGCGGAACATTTAATCGAACAAAACGGCCCGACTGCAAAATGTGTCAATCGATCTCTCGTCAAACGCAGCGATCTAATCGATATTTGCTCCTCGTCGAAATCTCTGTTCCAGCAGCGCAATCTCATTATCAATCGATTTATCGACTGGAAATCTCCTCACAACGAAGCAGTCGATAAATTCGGATTTGCGCTCTATTGTCGATTGCCGAATTTAATCAGTGACAAATATCAAGCCGCCACCAATAATCAACAGCAGCAGCAACAGCCAATGGAAATGGAAAGGGAAAAAGAAGCACTCACAGTGACAGATGTCGATCGATACAATCTCAAGGAAATCCATCGGATCGGTCAGCGATTATTAGCGGGATTAGTCAGTCCGAGAAATGATTTGCAAGACATGGCAATTCAAGGTTGCAAAGCGCTCGTTACGAAACATCCGAAACTCTCGCTGCAATTGCTGCCGTATATGTGTGCCTTGAGTGACGGTGCTCTCGATGGCACAGATTCCTGGAATGAGTTCCGCAAGAAACGCAGTCCCGTACTCTACTCGAATCTCTTGCATTTGCTGGAAATCATGATTCCCGTCTCAAATATAAACAGCACCACCAGCACGACTATTCGAGGAAACATGAAAATCATTCTCTTCAATTTTCTGCGCGTTCTCATCAGATATCGCGATGAGCATAAGTTTTTCATCGGTTTCGTTACTCGACTTGTCGGATTTATGGAGAAAATGATTCCGTTGGAGAAAAAACTCGTCGAAGATATTGTGAGTTGTTGTTGTGAGGAGGAGGTAAAAAATGAAAACCGAGAAGAAAAAGAAAATGGAGATTTCATAATCGAGCACGCAACAGAAATTACAGCTCTCTCGAAAATCTATCCCCAGTTTAGGAATCTCATCGTTTATGTGCAGAAAAACAAAGAAATCTGCTCGAGTCTCCTGTCTGCCTCGTCTACCGGGGAATTGGATGATAATCGCGCATCTCAGTTGCCTCTGTTGAAGTTGGAGTTGTTGGTGAACTTTCGTAAGAAACTCAGAGAAACTCTAACGGGAAATGGAATTCTCATGCAAATCAAAGATCTCGATGATGTTTCTCGGAGGGATACGAATATCATTGGATTGTTTCTCGATGATTTGCGCCGATTGATCAATCACTCGATGAATGATGTGAGGATTGCGGCGGTTCAGGTGTTAGCGCGCTATTTGAATGCGTTCCCGGAACAGGCGAATCGGATTATCGGGGATTTCATTCTGAGTAATATGTTGAAATCTGTTTCTTATTGGTCGAGGCCTTTTGTTAATTTGACTTTGAAAACACTTTGCCAAACCGGAATGTTGACTCCGAATGTTGTGCCGTTGTGTTTGACGAATCATGCAAGACTCTATGTGACCGGTAACAATGGACGGGGAAACTATCGGGAATCGATTGAACTGTTAGAGGTAATTATCGATAATATCAGTTTAGAGTCGTTTATGGAGTCGGTGGGATCTTATAATGGCAAGCCGATGTTGAAGAAAGATAACATTAATCAAGCGCAAAAACGGGGTTTCCTTGATAATGATGGCGACAGTCACAAGGCCAAAAGATCTAGATTTAAATAATTTTGTTTAATGAAATAAATTTTGTTGTTGTCTTTAAATTTGGTGTTTAATTGATTTTAAAAACCGATATTTAAATAAAAACAGAATCTTCAAAAAATGCTTGAATGGAAATATGAAAATTTCAAATAAAAATTCAAGCTGTAATATATGCATTAGTAATTCCCATGCTAATCAGGGCTGCGGCCTTTGAGAGGTAAAAATGGGGTTGCAATTCCTATTATAAGTGAGGGTTATGCTATTTATCAGTTATGAAAATAATATGTATTGGGGAATAAAGACCAACTTGGCTGTATGTAAGACAAAATTCTATAATACTGTATTAATAAAGTTCAAAACCTCTCAAATAAAGCACTTATTAAGTGTATGTTTGTATTGAATTCTTCGCAAAGCCAAATCTTAAAGATTTACAATTGCATAAATAAGTTTTCGGTTTTTAAAGTATATGCGTAAAGATCAAATGACAACAAATATTGGTTCTTAGGTGTAAGGTACAGATTGAGCCTCGTGAGGAAAAATTCGTTGACATTTTTGGAATGTCAATCAAAAATTGGGTAAAACCTGCAATTTAGCGGATTTATATTTATGAGAATAAACTGACTCATGCAAATTCTAGAAGTTAAATAAACTGCAACAATGAAAACTTAAATTGAGTCAAAAAGCTGCTTGTGCATTTTGAATAGTTTGTGAAAAAACGGAAGTATATTAAGAGTCTAAAGCTAGAGTTAAATACAATAAATTGTTATATAAGAATAATGTTAAATGATATAACTTTGACATTGAAGTTCTAAAAACTATTATTAAATTAAAAATGAAAACAGAACCTTCAAAACATGCTTGAATGGAAATATGAATATTTCAAATAAATATTCAAGAACTATTGCAGTTTTTTTCTATAAATTTTATTCAACAAAAGCAATAATAACAGTTAACAAAAAAAATTTAAATGATCATTACGGAGCATATTCGCCATCTGCTTTTCGTTTGCTTGGCAGTCGATTGATTCTTCAAGTGGATAAGTTGATTTTCTTAGAAGCGCTTCACTCTTTGTCGATAACTACCAAGTTGTCATAAACTTTGTTCCTGAGTCAATATGTCAGCGATCGGTGGACGTGAGAAGTCCATAGGTGCTTCTGTGGAAAAATATGTCGGACGAGGAAGTAGTTTTCAGCCTTTATTGGTGATAGTTTCGATAACACAGCACTTAACACATTGATGCACATTACCGTGGTGAAAAATCACATGGTTCTTTTTTTCTTTTTCTGTTTCTCTCGTCTCACATTGAGCCAGTTAGAATTCGCTGTTGATATTTCATCACAGGTGAAATAAGATGCAATCAACTTAGAGGAGCAAGTAATATTAAATTCCGTTGATGATTCGAAGGTTGAGGAAACAGTTTAAAGTTTTATAGCAAGAATTTGTGATTTATTAGATTAAAGATTGTTTTAAAATTAAGAATTTCGAAGGGTTATTTGATCAAAATAATAGAAGATTATATAAAAGATGGGATGGTGAATGCTAATGAATGGATAAATAAACCACCAAAAACAAATATGGCGGATATCTTGATCAACTGAGAGGAATAAAGAATGACGTAAATTTCTGGGGGTTAATAAAAATAATATAAACATTTTACAAACAATTTGTAGATATTTTGATAAAGTAATGTAAAACTTTATTCTTTTAGTTTGTTGTTTAAATTTTTATGAAAAACAAATTTAAATTTATCTATATTATGTTAGGAATATAAATAACTTACATAGCATGCAAATTATAATCATCTTCCATATGTGGTTTTAATTGACATCAATGGAAATATTTAAGTGAACCCTTAAGGTTGTATTTGTGTCGAAAGTAAACATTCTTGCAAGTGAGAATTTGCCATTTATTAGCAAGGAAGGATAGTAACAAAAAGGAGTGAGTCGAGAATGAAAAAGAAATTACATAACCTAGACAAGACAAAATGATGTGATTCATTGAGGATTGTTTGCAACAAATTTAGAGTGTTCCAATTGGTTTATTATGACCAATATCAAGATGCAATTGAATTTTTGCTAATGTTGAATAACAAGAAGGTTTCGTTTATAGTAGTGGTTCTTAACCAGGGGTGCGATCTAGTATATATGGGGGTGCGAGTTTACAATTGCACTCAAATACCTCCCGGGTTCGAATCCAAAAAAATACAAAATACTAACCCTAACTGGATTTTTTTTGGTCCAGAACTGATCTAGCCCTACACCTAACCCTGTTTTATTTTATTTACTTGATTATTTTAGAATCTAAATTTTAGATAATAGTTAAGATTTTTAAAAAATTGTTATGCACATAATATTAATAAAAAGTATATTGTGGATTGTTTTTTTTTCAATTTATATAATTCCTTATTTTTGGTAAGGCGTGCGAGAATTTTGTTTGAACACTTTAGGGGTGCTAGTAGCTAAAAAAGTTAAGAACCACTGGTTTATAGAATGTGGAGAATCATAAAATATTCCTAAAAATAAAAATAGATAATTTAATTAAAACATTATATATTATCAGTTTGATGGCATCAGTTAATCTTTAATCCCAAAACTCTTAAATGATTTTTCTGAAATATTTATAATTTTAAATTAATTATTTTCTTTATTATAAATCAAAGGAAAAATTATAATATATCAAAATTTATCGAATTTTCCGTAAGATGGGGCCCGAAATAATGAGCTAGATCAAAAAATTTTTTACGGAAATCCAAAACTTATTAAAATTGTAAAAAGACAATGATGACAAATGCATGGAAAATAATTTAATTTTATATAAAATATTGAAGAATTTAAAAATATATTCAACACAAACTCAGCTTCTGAAATATCAGAATAAATAAATTCGAAAAAACATTTCGTATTTCAAGTGAAACTAACTATTAAAACAAACAATAAAATTTATCCAAGAACTGAGAGAAAATTTACAAATAAATTATAAACATTTGTTGAGGAATTAATAAATTTTCTTTACATAAAAATTCAATTAATCGAAAAGAATTTCTCCAGAAATTATAATTGATTTCTTTTTCTTTTTTTTGCCGTGAATTTATGCACCAGATTCACGAGTGACCAAACGATGGCCAATAACGCATAGACCAGAACGGCAGCAATAGCAAAATGGACTGCTGTACCCAGTTGAGATGTTTCGTAAAGAATATATTTTCCAGGATTCTTTTGCGCTTCTTCCAAAGTCACTCCGTGAGCCAACGATATTCCAATGGCAAATAAAAGAAAACTAAATTTCATCATTTGAATTAGAAACCAAATTATTAATTTTACAATTATCTACTTATATATACACACGATTAAATTGCACACTCGAATCAGTAAAACAATGATTGCAAATCTATTATTACAATCTAATATTATCCAATCGATTTTCGCAGCACACGAGCCAAGCACTTCTACGGCACAACTCAGCACACTTGGAATATGCAGTGAAATTTTCGACTTTTTGTATCATTCTCAGCTCAAGTCAATATTTCGTTACTAACTGATAAAATTAATAAAAATAATAATAATAATAATAATAATAATAATAATAATAATATTGATAATAATAATAATAATAATAATAATATTAATAATAATATTAATAATAATAATAATATAATAATAATAATATTATAATAATAATATATTAATAATAATAATGATAATAATAATGATAATAATATTAATAATAATAATAATATTGATAATAATAATAATAATAATAATAATAATAATAATAATAATAATAATATTAATAATAATAATAATAATAATAATGTTAATAATAATAATAATAATAATAATGATAATAATAATAACATAGGTAAAATAGTTATTGAAACTTTTTTTTAAAGTTCCAGCAAAATTTTATTTAAACTGCAGGGTTTCACAAATGTGAAAAGGTTGAAGACCACTGTAATATATGCAAAACTTTAAACACGGCCTGATGAATGTGCACATACTTACTAGTGGTATACGGTCTGAGCCACGGGACAAATGCAAAACTCATCCAATAACATGATAGTTAATGTTCCCTCTAAGGTTCAAGGCAGAATGTTCACGCACGTCTTAAAATACATCTGAGCACTTGAAAATTCAAAAAAGGTAAAGTAAGGTTATTTTTTAAATACTTAATTTAATAAGAATATTTTATCATCTTCTAATACTTGTAACCTTAATAAATAAAGGAATAATAATGTTTTTTAATATCTATTTCTCAAGCTCCATAATTTCCGCTCAAACATCCAATAAATAAATCGGAATGTTGATTATAATAGCAAATAAGCACACAATCTTATTGCTATTGGTGTATTTTCTATGCAACAACATAAAATGTCAAGTGACAATGTCGTATAAATTGCCTGCTTATAGCATATTCGATTTGGAAAAGGAGTACATATGTACTTGTATTTTGTTTAATAATGGTGTTCAATTTTGATGTAATTACAAAATGGTAAAAGATATTATTTTTCCGTCATTACGTAATATTAATGCGTGAAAATGTTTTAATATTTCAAGATTTTATGAGATATATTCATTGATAAATGACCTATTCCAACTGCATAAATGCGAATTTGCTTACAAAAGTTGAGCTGGATTGTATCCCATTCAGATTAATATGTAAAACAAGATTTTCTAAGGTTTTTCTCGTGAAAGATTACCGCACTAAACAAATTTTTATATGGAAAGTTATTGAAAAGCTTGAACAATACAGAGATGAATTACTCATTTTAAACACCTTAAAGAATTCGGAATATTTTGTAAGAATTGAAACTGGATTTATTGGAGAAATGGGCCCGACACTTGTTTTGGAATACATGGAGGGTTACACTCTCAATTACTATACTGATAAGAAACATTTGTTAACAATTAAGAAAATGGTGGAAGTAACAATAAAATTATTTAAAGCATTAAAATTCCTTAAGAAATCCGAAATTATTCACCGGGACATCAAACCTGAAAACATTTTGACTACATGCAAGTCTTTGGATTTTGACGTGAAAATCGGAGATTTCGGGTTGTCCGCACAGCTGCCAACTTGTAAATTTATGAAAGGACAATGTGGAACTGTGCACTACATGGCACCGGAAGTGATAATGATGAGAACTCACACGATAGCTATTGACATTTGGAGCATGGGGGTTACTTTATACAGATTGGTAACTTCGACCTTACCGTTTCATCATTATGACAGTGAGGCCTTGAATATCAACAATGTTGTTCAATTAGTTTGCCCGACAAAGCATGAAATTATTGTCAAAATTTACAGAATTTTCCTTTGGAATCCGATTCAAGCGTATAAATCTGTAAATATTGTCGGCAAATATTTTAGGTTTTTTGAAAGGGCTTTTGTAGTGGAACCGTCACATCGTATTTCAGTTGAATCGTGCGTGAAATACTTCGTGAAACTTCAAAATGATCTAGTTAACTAATCATAATAATTTTCATTAAATCGAGAAATTTAAGATTAAAAGACCTCAAAGTAAATATCAGAGTTAGAACTTTTGAACTCAAGAATCAAATACTTTAAGGAGACCTTCCTCTACATAAAATACTATTTGTAATTCTCAAAAGTATGTTCACAGCTTCAAAGTATTCACAAGGAAAGGTCAAACGGATATGAGTTTATTTTTTACATCAAGACTTACATTTTCATATACTAGGAATTTCCTAATACTTCTACAAGGAAATTCTGAAAATGTCTAATACCTTTGAAATAAGAGACATCAAGAAATTCAACTGGATAGATCCTCCGGTTCCAAACGGAAGCTCTCTATATTAATAATTTTTCCCGTTAACACTTTCAATACTTTTTCTTATATTTTCTCAAACCAATTAAATTTGGCGATAACGCCCCCTTGTGTGTGTTTGAGACCTAGAGAGGGGACGGTAAAGGACCCAGAAAAAATAGGGGGCGTTTACGTGGGTTAAGAGGGCGATGGTAGATTTGTAATTTCATTTACTTTATATTTTAAATTTCACTAAAATTAAAACCTACCTACTACACAATAACGAATAATTTTATATTTCTACCTCGTATGATGGTATAAAATATTTAACATAGCCCGCACGCCGTACGCAATCAAGCTGTAACAAGTTTCTGTTAAATAACGCTATTGGAGCAATCCGGTAGCAATTGTTCTGTATCATTAAAATTTATTATTTATATGTAATACATTTTGTATATTATACAATTAAATAATCTTTAAGTGGCGGTAACAAATCAAATTGTGTCTTAAGGGGGCGGTGATTAAAAAAAGCTTGAGAAACACTGATTTAAGTGAAATGTTTATTCAACCGTAAAAATGAGATTTCAATTCTGCCGGCCTTACTTTATTTGTGTAGCTGATGGAGCATTTGAAGTTCTTACTTTAAAAGATCTTTCACTGTATCCATCTTTCTTAGTAGCGTTTCTTACCGATTTGTCATTTGAATTGTATTCAAAAAATCTGCCAAACTTTACAAAGATATTCCTCATAGTCTTCGCTGTTGGTATGCTTTTCCATTCCAGGTCTTGCAAATGTCTCTAAGCCAATATTACTGATTCAAACTTCGTCAAAAGCAAAACTAATTTACATACATTTATTAATAGAGAATATAACTTCAATTTGAATTAAAACTATTGTATAATTAATTTAATAAAACAAATACATTATGTTGAAAACTTTTAAATGTAAATTAATAAATCTTCATGTGTAAAAGTTGTGCAAAATCATTTTTTAATTTTTATTTAATATTTTTTTACAAAAAACCGTTGTTACATTTTACACTTCCCGAAGCTTGAAAAATTTATGAAATTTTTGTATGTTTTCTACTAAAAGCGTTTCTATTATAAGCTATTTAATCTATTACAAAATTGCTTTCACGAATTTTCCCCTGAATTTTTGTGTAATTCACATCAGGTTCAAAAATCTTTCGAATTCTTTTATAAAATATTCCACATCTGATCCGACTTCATTATTTTCTTGGCCAATCCTGATCACAATATTAACTAACACAGCTTTGGTATTTATAATATCCATAATAAAACTCCAAAATAATTTATTTTAAGACAATGGTAACACTGATCTTTATTCAATATTATTGAAACACATAATATTTTCGAGGAGTTTTTCTTAACTGTAAAATATTGATATTTTCAGAAAGACAAATTATATTCTTCATACATTCCATTCACATTAATATACTAAATTTATTGTTTTGAATTTATAAAAAATTTAACATGTGTATTTTTATAACATTTTACACAATTAATTTTTACAGTTATTAAAAAACTTTGTAAATATACACAATAAATAATTAAAGAAAAACAAATTTGTTGACGGTATTAATTTAATTTATTGAGTCAAACTGATATTTCGTTTTTTTTCATTTTATTAAATATGGGAATATTGTAATCTGAAAATCTAAGTTAAATATTTTATTTCCAAATTTTATGTCGGTTTTACTAAGTGATAATAATGTTAAAATTTTATTTATTCTTTTAATAATATATATTAGTGCAGTGGTTCTGAATCCCTTTTAGATAACGGAATCCTAACGGAAAATTTGAAAAATTAGCGGCACCCTACCGATATTATATTAAGATTTCAAATTATAAGAATAATAACAAGTTTTGTAAGTTCAATATTTAAAAAACAAAATCTTTTTATAACATATTTAAAGTGAAATTTGAGCTTGATGCTTTTTGCATATGTCCTTAATATTAGGTCGGGTATTTGACAAACACTCTTAACTCGTTTTCAATTAAGTCCAATTTTTGTCTCTACTCGTTCTTAATGTTTACTAATATTTAAGTAATACCAAATCTAAGTCAGTAACCTTTTTTAAAAAAATTTTATTGGTTTTATTAGTATATATTTTGAAAAATTGAGCTCAGCAAAATAATGTCTATGAGGCGGTGATAATGGGTTCTGTTAGACTCAGTTAAATTCAAATCCTCTTCTAACATTTATTTATAATATACATGCAGAATTTTTCTCTTAATCTGAAAATTTTAACAAGCGAGGCGTGGTAAATATAGCTATCGGTCACAAATATAATTAATTTAATTTAAAATACTTGAATATTATTTAATATAATGTGATATAATTTAATATAAATTTTATTATACAAATTTAGTTATTTTACCCAACTGATTACATTGATCACATTTAAACTATATTATTTTTAAAAATGAGTTTTGGAAATTCTTACAGGTAGCAAATCTTCTTGGTCATTAATCACGTGTTTTTTAATACAAGAGTAAAGTAAGAATAATGGAAACTGGTAAAAAAAGGAAAATATAAAAATGCAGTTCAGATTCTTTCAGTTAGAATAGATCAATAAATGGAATATAACCACAAATTTTCATCGCGGCCTTCACCACGTTCAACGCGACAGGAGTCGCTGGTGCACATTGACAGTTTAAGAACTTTACAAATGCAGCGAATGTGTTAATTGGTGGGACAGGTAATTATTGAATTGACTGAAAATGTGATATTTTAATTTCCTCAAAATCGAGAACCTATTACATCATAAAATTATATATATATATAGATTAGATCTTCCTGTATTTCATTTATTTCGTAAGATATGACAATATTTTTAGACCAAAATTTCGAAGACGTTTATCAGAATGCTGAGCTGATCTGGGAAACTCAATTCTCAACCGTATATAAAATGTACGATATTCGAAGGCGTTCCAATATTGCCATCAAACGTTTGAATGCCGAACATACAAATTGGGAGAAAGAAATCCGATTTGTGAACAAAGTTAAAAAGTGCAACTTATTTATCCATACATTATTCCAAGACGAATTTCGAGACGGTTTCGTTCTTGGCATGGACTACTTACCCATGACATTGAAACATTTTACAGTATTTGAAAATCATCTCAAAAGTTTCAATTTCAAGAGGATCTGTTGTCAAATAATGAATGCCTTGTTGTACATGAAAAAGAAAAAAATTGTCCATCGAGATATAAAAGTTGATAATATTTTATGTACAAGCAAAGATCCGAAATTGATGAACATAAAAATTATAGATTTCGGTTTGTCCGAAGAATACGTTCCCCAGAGTAGAGCACTAACGACAAAAACCGGAACTCCACTTTTTTCATCTCCCGAAGTAATGCTAGGACTAAGGCAGTCTTACTCAACAGATTTATGGAGTGCTACTGTAGTAATATTTTATTTATTAACCGGGGAAAACCCCTTTGAGTTTCCTGATTTCAATCACCGAGAGCCATTATATTATAATATTCTTAATATTTACTATCCCACCAAACAGGAAGTAATGAAATATATTGTCAAAACTTATTTCAAACTATTTAAGTTATCAAAATTCATCAAGAAAATTATCCTTATCAAAGAAATTTATCCTATAATTGAAAATGTTTTTGTTAAAAATGAAGAAGACCGATGGAACCCAGAAATGGTAAATAAGTATTTTGAAAAGAGTCATTTGAAACTGAAATAAATAAATTTAGCAAAATTTATTATTATTATTATTATTATTATTATTATTATTATTATTATTATTATTATTATTATTATTATTATTATTATTATTATTATTATTATTATTATTATTATTATTATTATTGCAACATATTTCAACACCAAATGACAAATCACTATTATTTATTTTTTTGGTCAAATTTACCATTATTGCTATCAATACTATTCAATTGAATATCATTAGTCTTACTAATTGTATTATTTTCCGTATTGATTTAAGAAACTCCTGAAGAAATTAAACGATATCGCCATGTAAAATTATGTCATCAATCTCATTCAGCTTATCAATACACTTATCAGCAGTTTCTCAAACCATTCGTTGTAAGAAGTCTAAGAATACCAATTGTTATGGAGTAACTTAAATAAGTTTCCAATGCAATTAATTGTTTTACAATAATTGCATGGTAGTATCCAAGGACGATGGACCGATTATCTTATTATATTTAAACTTAAGAAGTTGCTGGTCAACGTATTACTTATGAATCATTTAACTCATTAAGTCGTTTCAGCCATTTCGAAAATTTAAAGAATCACCAAGAGCCTGCATAAGAAATACACAAAATTATGAAATAAAGCTTTAATTTTAATTAAGTACAGATTTAAATTATTCTCCTAAATTAACATTACTTGGTCCTTATCTTTCTCTTCTTAACTTTCCTATAAAGTTTTTCATTTGATTTGTCTTTGACTTCAGTTTTCCTTTCTCTCAATATTTCCAAAGTAAATTTGAACTTTATACCCATTTTGAATAATTTTAAAATTTGTTCTTTAAGGTTTTCAGGTAAACGCCACAATGAAGATGTGAGACATGAATTTACGACCTTTTTTGAAGTTTTTTTTGAATAGAAATTAAAAACTAAATGGTTTTTGGGCTTTGTTGCAACGCAAATAGACTTTGCAACCCTCTCTTGTTTTAATGGAATATTGAAAGCTCCAACCTTTTCGTTGATTTTATAATTCATGGTTTCTTCTTTATTAGAAATTATTTGTTCAATATCCCATTTGATTTTCTATTTTGCTTTCATTTTTTCAGATTATTTTGCAGCTATTATTCATTCTCCACTCTCGAATGAAGAATCATTGTCAATGTGGAGGCTAATGCCATTTTGGTCATTCAGTAATTTTATATTAATTTGATCAACTTATAAATTAATTTCCTTATTGGACAGCAATTCAATTAGTATACTGAGCAAATAGTTCTACTAACTGACAATTGAATTTAATTTACTGAGAAAATTTACTGATAACAATATACTGACAGTTTTTAAAAAATACTTACAAAAGTATTATTCACTTATCTGATATTATTATTATTATTATTATTATTATTATTATTATTATTATTATTATTATTATTATTATTATTGTCATTATTTATCTAATAGCTATTCCATAATCTTGATATTTGTAAACATCAACTCCGGAAGTAAACCTGGTGATATTTGTTTACATGTTTTTTTTATCAACTTTTCAGTATAAAATTGTGATGTCATATAATTTGATTTTTGAATGTTTCTCCTCGTCGCAAATGTGTTATTCGTTGCATTGAATATTTTTACGGCTGTTGATTGCAGACCTCCGGAAAATTGTCGTGATTTTTTTGGGTTTTTTGCCGATTATGTTTTTGATAAAATCGCTTCGGGTCTTGAAAACAAAACCTTTTCCGATTATTGTAGCTCCTCTTTGAATCTGACAAATATTAGATCAGATGATCTCCATCAAATTAAACGGATTTGTCCTGTAATTGTTAAAAATGAAAATCTAACGGATTCCTCTGAGAATATTGCTATTTCGTTGTGTTTTCAAGCGGTAAATTTATCATTTACTGGTACTATTAGTTATCGGTTTTGGTCCCGTGTTCATGGACCTGACTTGGTTCGGATAAAAATCAAATCAATCCAGTTTACAGTTGAAAGTTCTTTGAATCTGGAAAACCAAAGTTTGACAGTCGAAAGAGTGTTGATATTGATTAAAGAACCCCTAAAAATAGATATTGAAGGGTCCGGATTCTTTGCCAGGTGGAAATCATGGATCGTGTGGTTTCTCAACAGCATTATGATTCCTACAATTGCCGATGGTTTGGGTAATGATTTAAAAGTATATTTTCAAAATAAAATAGATGGTCTCGTTTCTGTTTTCCAAAAAACCTTACAGGAGTACGGGCTTGTCGAATTTTTAAAAAATAATTAATTAGACTTTTGTGTTTAAATAATATATATTTGGTTATTTATTGGTGAATATTTTCGATTCGGTGAACGTTGTAGGAATTTTGTAATTTAATATTTATCAGTGAAGATAAATTGAACTTTTTTATTTAACTTTTTGGTGACCAAGTCCCAATGTTACATAACCAATGAAGTTAGAAATAATAGTTTACGTATGTTAAATCATGTTTATGTATTGTTTTTTAAAAAAAAACTTTTTTTTTAATATTATTTAAATAATTGAATTTTTAAATTACATTATTTTTTAAAAGTTATAATATAAATAAAAATTATAATATTTATAGAAATAAAATTTTAAATTAATTAAAAGTTTTTTGAATATATTTTGTTAAATATTTATTTATTAAAAAATTAAATTAATAAAAAATAATTTATTTAAATTAAATGTTAATTCATAATATTTTTAGTTGATTTTGAGTACCTGAAGATGACAGTTATGCTTTCGAAATATATCGTACGAAAAGTTTTTTATTGGCGTTATCTTTTAATTTATAGAAATTATTAAATAATTCATAAACAACAAATTGTCATATAATCAAGCTCTGATCAAAATTTATATTAAATATAATAATATTAATAATAATAATAAATAAAATTAACATATCAACCTAAAATTAATCGCTAATAAATAAGAGGTTTACACTATTAAATGTCAAGGTCACACTAACAGTCGACTAAACATATATGATAAATTATTGGACATTTATAATTCTTTTAAATATAAAATCGTAAATATAATAGAATTAAAAGTCATAAATATTCCCAAAAATTTTTAAAATAAAATAAAATTAAAGTAAAATCACTAAGTTAAACAAAAAGCTTGCATAATGCTAAAATATAATAAATGAAATTAATAAAATCGGAATAAATTTTGACACTTGATGAGAAACAGTCACAGTTTTAATTGACACTTTTAATCTTTCAATGATGTGAATTATATTTTGAAACTATTTTTAATATTAAAACATATAAATAAATTTGAAATAGATTGAAGTGTTTCATTCAAACGGACCAAGTGAACATTAATTTTATTTTATTTTGAACAATCGAGCGTTATTAATGACCTGAACAAGACCCATCAAAAACGATGGAAGAAAATCTAAAGGTTTACTATATTTTCCCTATGCTTTCCGAATCATGTGATAGCACCTTCACTGGCCTAAAGGTTTCCAAACAAAAGATTTTACGTTCTCATAATTTCTTCCTCGGTAAAAAATTGCACATGTGCAAATAGTGACTTATCAAATAGACATATTGATATGATGAAAATGGGGTAATGAGAACAAGTTCTTGTAATCACGATAAATGTGATAACTTTGCAAAACCTGCAGAAAATGGATCCAAGAATAGAGATATTCTGTTCCACTAAATGTCCTATTTGTGATCATCAATCTTATCTTTATGTAATATTATTTTCCACCAACTGAATTTATGTTAATTTGTAATTTTTTCCATAAATATTTTCTCCGATCTCTTGGTTTCTAGCTGCTAAAGATTTTCTTTGATTGGATGAAAACTCAATTATCCAACTGCCTTATGTTAAATGATTTCCTAACTGCATCTTACACTTTTAAGAAAAATTTCCGCGTGATGTAAACAAGCGTTATTTTATATAAACAAACAATAATCTTTGACCTTGACATATGGTTTAATAATAACCGTTGCGTGTACCGGAGAGAAGAATAATAAAATTAACAGTGAAATAAATTTATTTCAAAAATAATTCAAATCAAAGTTCTAGGGCAAAGCAACACGACATTCAGAACCAAACAATAGCAATAAAGGATGACCACTGATAAAATCTTCATCAACAATCATTACAAATAATTATTTATTCCCTAACATTTGGATACTATCTACAAACTACATCATCTAAATGGAAATCGAGATTGCTCCTTGTCAAAAGATATCTGGGCAAATCTCCCAATTTCTCTGAAAATATTTACCGTTAAAAACCCATTCGGGAATATTGCTGTATTCCGATTCTTTGAGATCAAACCACAAAGCTTGACATTCTTGGGAACATTTTTTCGTCTTGAATTGCTTTCTAGTTTGTCTTTGTTTATTTTCCAATCGGCTTTTTTCTTTTGAAGCATCATCTAATCAGAGGTGAGATTATTTATTTATTAATATTGTGTAAATTATTTAAAGGTCGAATGTTATGAATATATATATATTATAAGAACTTTTTTTGTTTTTCACCTCTGATTTCTTTAAAAGTGACATAAAATTTTCTACAAAATTTGACTATGAATCAGATTTATTTGAGGTATTCACGAATTTTCGGCACAGCCTTTTTCAAGTGATTTCGATTATTACTTTTTATTTAAAAAAATGGGAGAAAAATTTTATATATTTTCTATTTCATATTGATTTTATTGGTTGAATTTAATTTTAATATTGATTTTTAAATTTTTTAAATTATCCCCCAAAAAGAAAAAATTTTTATAAATTACATTAGTTGAATATTGATGGTTGGTTTGTGTTTTTTGATAAAAAAAAATTCTGCGGCTTGTCTTTGTAATGTGTTTTTGAACGCGTCTTGTAGTATTTGGTATTTTGTTTCGTGTATTAGTGGCGCTGATTTGTGTACTTTTCCCCAGTGTTCGTGATAATTACTGGCTTTGATTTTAATATGTTCATTGAGTCGTGATCGGAATTTACTATGTGTTTCTCCTACGTATATTGCGTCGCATTTCATGCAAGTGATTTGGTACACTATGTTTTTAGAAAAGCAAAATCATTTGGTAGGAGAATGGCACAAACAATCTTGATGATAAACGTCTGATGTTTGGGCTTTTTGAGATTTTCTAAGTTGTGATTTTAAAGGTGCTGTAGTGGTGAAGGTTGGATGAATATATACAGGTAAATCTATGTTGTGAATGAAAGATCTGATTACATTACATGTCTTATTTTTCAAAAAAGGGAAGCGTAGGTATATTATTGGTTTGTCTTGTTTCTTTTGTGTGTTGTGACATTTTTTAATTTTTGTTGGAGCTGTATTCATTTAAAAAATATTTCCCTACGAATTCTTTTGGATATCCATTTTGCAAAAAACGTGTTTTGAAATTCTCGAAGATTTCTTGTTTTTTTGTTACGTCAGAACAGTTTCTTATTGCTCTTTTTCTCTCTTCTATTAATATTGCTATTTTTCGCTGGAGTCGAACGTGACTTTCGCAAGGGAGAATGTGTCCACTGTGTAGATTTTTAGTGAATATATCTGTGTTGAAAGTGAGTGTGTCAGAAACTTGAGAGGAACTTATCAAGGTATCTAAAAAAGGAATTTTGCCTTCAGAGTTATTGTCTGTGCCGAAAATTCGTGAATACCTTAAATAAATCTGATTCATAGTCAAATTTTGTAGAAAATATTAAAATATATATATATATATATATAACTTCAAAAATTCATCGATAGCTTATCTTATATAGAGATAAAATAATGTCTGGGGATCAGATTCCTAGGAGTTTGCTTTAAATCGGAATTAGCACAGCGTCGGTTAGTTATATAAATATAATATAACTAGTATAAGTACTCGTCATAAAACGGTTGTATTGTTGTCTAAAAATTAATATAATAATAATAATAAATAATAATAATAATAATAATAATAATAATAATAATAATAATAATAATAATAATAATAATAATAATAATGCAGTAACCTAAAAAAATAAAAGAAGAGAGAAAAAGAGGAATTCATTCGGTTGGCTTGTATAATTGTAATTTTATTTTAAATTAATTATATTTTTCCGTGTTTAACTACCTCACAATAAAAACAATACTAAAACACGAAATTAAATAGTAAACAAAAGAAATTGTTAATATTTTCATGATTAGGAATAGATTGGTTCGTCACCAAAAGGGAAGTTTTTCTATTCCTTTAATAATTAATGGGAAATCTCTAATAACAGGAGTCAGAAAAAGGTACAAACAAAATAACGAGTTTCCTACGCAAATGATGTGGCAACGTTAATTTCGTTCAGTATATTGTTTAATATCCTATTCAATGACAAATATTTTGTTTAAACTAACTGGGAAATTTTTATATTCCAGAAAAATATAAACAAGACTTTGTCTTGGATTTAAAGCCTAATATATTCCCATAAAATCAAATGTATTTAAGCAAATTAGAATCATTTTTCGATTTTAAATTAAGTTTATAAATCTATTGAATTCATTATTCCGCACTTCTCCCTCCCCTCCTCTCTTCATTATCATTTAAGTATATTTCCGACTGCCCTCGTTTGTTTTCAACATTTTATTCCGAATTCAACCACTGACAAGAATTTACTCCACTATTTCAATTTCTTTTCCTTTCCTCTATTACTGGATTTTTCATTTATATTCAAAGCAGACCTTCAATTCGCCGACAGCATGGAAACGCAACTGTTTTCTTGATGCCCTATATTTCATAATATTCTGAAACAGAAATCTAAACTAATTTAATGTTTTATTTCTTTAAATTAATGAATTTATTATTTCATTATATAATCTTTTAATCCAATTTATTATTTAGCTATTGTCCGAATGTCCTCACGAGCGTAGTCCCGGTATTCAAACAAGTCCAGAACCGAGATTTCCGCGATTGAAATCACTAATTTACGCACGAATAAAAGTCAACTTCTATTATTAATTATAATTTTTTATAATATAAAAACAATTACCTATAAAAAGAAAATTACCTATGTTGCCATTTTCTAATAAACGAATATCGGGCCGTTTCCTGCTATCACTGGGGGGCAACTCGCTATAGTAATCTCTAGGAACCTCATTTAGAATCATTGTAAAATAAGTAAAGTCATAATATAGTCTGCTATGAGGGGGACGAGGGGATACTTTCCATAGGAAATTTTGATGAGGTAGATGAAGATCAATCTCCTCAGAACTTGTTGGTGAAGAGGCACAACTACTACTGCCCGGGTTTATTTTCTTGCAATCTATTGGAGATGTGCAATTGTGATTACCGGGACTGGAATCGGGAACCTCTAGAGACGACGGTTGCATTATGTGGAATGATGAACTCGGGAAAAATCTCAGATTTCCGAGTTTCGATACAACACCAGTCACCTGAATGGAAATTAAAATCTTGAGTAGTAGCTGACATTTAGAGTTTTTGCTTTTTTACTTAACAATATTATTATTCTTTGGATCGATTCTTTTAAATTTTCACTGATTTAAAACAAAATTTATTTTATAGGAGCAAGCACAGGTACCAAAGTTGACTGATCAATTCCTATAAATTTTATAACTGTATGTTTATGTTCACTTTGCTTTAGTTATATGTTTTTATGTGAGAGAAATCTCGACCCGGGGGGCAGCATTCATGATACAAAACATATACATAAGGTATACAAAAATGCGATTTACAAATTGCCCCCACGCTGGGAACATGTCATAAATAACAATGGCAATTATATGATTTAATAAGCTTTATTGATGGTAAGGAAAATTTGCATTTTGTTTTATTCCAGCAGCCCTTCTAGATTGAGAGGGGAGCCCTTGTATGTGAGCTAATACGTTATGTCATCAAGATGAAGGTTTACGTTAGCAGGAAATATTGGTGGAGTGCCGGAATGATTTATTAATAAATATTTTAATTTTTAATAATTATCACTGGCTGTTTGAATGATTACTTTGATTTCGTGTTATTTTCCGTATAGGAAATGCGCAAAGGATAAATTTGCATTCATTTTCTCATTTCATTTAATTCGTTTTGATTTAGTCTCAACTTTATTTTATTGTCTTCAATCATTGAGAGTGCATACTACTTAAAATATGTAATTTAATTTAATTAAATGACACACCTTTAATGTGTTTAACTTAATTATCACAGCAACCTTTATATTGTCACCTTTCAAATCCTTTAAATGTTAATTTTAAATAAGATAAAGTTTTTATGTTAAGATCTGGGCAATATAACAATTATTATTCATTATTATGCTTTCTTTTTTGTTCTCCTTGCTACTGGAAAATCTTTAATCCTCTAGTTGAATACATGACACATTCAGACATAAATAAAATGACTATAGAAACATTAAATGGTAAATATAATTGAATTTGATCACTAACCGAAGAATCAGTCAATGGGGTTCTCCATAACTTTTTTTCATTTCTTAATTTCCAGTCGTCTGCTGACACTGAAAATAGAACCTCATTCCATCGTCCATAAATGACCTTAACTTTTTCTGAATGTTTATTGTAAAGATGAGCTTCCAACCTATTTCTACTACAATCTTCACCGATTTTGAACCAACCATCAGACTTCCATTTCAAAACTGCTTTCGTATTTGTAGTTAAACATTTTATGGTATTTTCTCCTTGCTTAACAATAATAATAATAATAATAATAATAATAATAATAATAATAATAATAATAATAATAATAATAATAATAATAATAATAATAATAATAATAATAATAATAATAATAATAATAATAATAATAATAATAATAATAATAATAATAATAATAATAATAATAATAATAATAATAATAATAATAATAAAATAAATATGTAAATATTTTAACTTCAAGAAAAGCAATTCAAACATACATTTTACGATACATTTCGATAGTTTCACTATCATCATCAGGTAAAAAGCAAATCAAAAAACAATGGATTTTAATTTATATATATAATCAAATTAATTTTTTAATATTTTATTCTTTTAAAACTCATTTAAATTAACTTTTAAAACTACATTTTATTTGTTAAATAAATTACGAATTATAAAAGCTTTTAAATATAAATAAAAAAATTATAAATTTTATCATTTTAACTTATCTGATATTTGCCAATATTTAAAAACATTCAAAACATTCGTTTCCACAGCATTTTGCACAATAATTTTTGGATCCAGTGATCTTATCAACAATGCTTCACATTTATAACACATTCCCAGTAATTATTAAAAAAAATTAACAAAATTTAAAAATTTATTAAATTCTTATTTTACTTACACAGCCCTTATTGTGCTCACTTATATTGGTCAATTCTTTCAATCGACAATATTCAATAACTCGAGTACAAATGTGACGGATGTATCTCCAATGCAATTATTACAATTATTATTATTACTACAATTATTATTATTATTATTATTATTATTATTATTATTATTATTATTATTATTATTATTATTATTATTATTATTATTATTATTATTATTATTATTATTATTATTATTATTATTATTATTATTATTATTATTATTATTATTATTATTATTATTATTATTATTATTATTATTATTATTATTATTATTATTATTATTATTATTATTATTATTATTATTATTATTATAATTATTATTATAATTATTATTATTATTATTATTATTATTATTATTATTATTATTATTATTATTATTATTATTATTATTATTATTATTATTATTATTATTATTATTATTATTATTATTATTATTATTATTATTATTATTATTATTATTATTATTATTATTATTATTATTATTATTATTATTATTATTATTATTATTATTATTATTATTATTATTATAAACATGAATACATTTACATTAATTAATACTTTTTATCAAGTGAACTTCATAATGTGAATTCTTATTGAAATTTTATTCTGCCCTTTAGCTATTTAAATTTTCATTTCATTTCATCTGGTGAAAAGAATTATTTTGAAATTTCACATTTATTCTCATAAAAGATTCCAATCAGTTTTGAATTTATTTACTGAGATTAAATTTGAATTATAAAAATGAAAAAATATAACTGATAAATAAAAATTCGATTATTATTAATTATAAATCAGTCATATTCGAAATATAATCAAGAGTAATTAAATAACTATTTAATTTATTTATTTTTATCTACATATATATTTTTATTGAATTACTTCTAAACTTTTTTGGCAATTTTTCAATAATTTTATCGGTTTTATTCTTTTATTACCCTTCCGAGGAAATGGAATTAATTTCAGTAAAAGCTTATATATTTGCCGATCCCTATTTAGAAAGGCATCGAAATTTCCACATAAACTGGATCCGTCCCTGTAGACTATTTCAACACGTACATGAGTTCGGCGGTTGAAGCCATTGCAGGTATCGGAACCATTATCCTCAACTCATCCATCCCCTCGAGATTGAAGGTTTTCCTGCTGATTTGGGATGAAACTTGTTTATGGAAACATGGACGTTTTTGCATTTCCTACTCTTAATAAGAGTTGCAATGTTTGTCATTACCGGAATTTATTTCGGTTCTAAATGCTTGAGTACATGTTCAGCATGGGGATATGAAATTTTGTCTGCTCATGAGATGAAGCTGCGATCTTGGTAGTATTTGTTGATCTTTGGAAGCAATCGCTGTTGCTCGATTTGGATTTTGTATCTCTAGGCAAAAATAACTATTCTCTGTCGTCAAATGAAATTGTTCAATTCCTTTTCTTGATTAGATTTCACCATGACTGTTTTCCATTTGCGGCGTATAATTTATATGTTATATGATAGACTTGAAATCCACCAATAAACACAAATTCCAGGCAACAATTGTGTTCACTTATATTATTCAATTCTCTTATTCAACAGTTATCAAGAACTTGAGAACCGATATGATGGGCAGTCATTCCAATGTATGTGGCATTGCACCCATGACATAAATATTCATAACTAAGATCCTGAATACCATCTAAGTAAGACTTGAAATCTACCAATAAACACGATGATAATCATTTAATACAAAATCCAAACCCAAAAACAAACCTCACTATTTATATCATACAAAGCTAATTCAATCATTGGTAGTTTTTTATTCATTGAATTTCTACATCTCTTCCTCAATTCCAAAAACCTTCTCTTGAATACTGGAACAAACGAAGTAAAACTTTCAAACTAATTACAAGAATCACACAACATTGGCATTGAATTCTCTTAAATCATATTCAGATCTTGGTTATAAATATACATGTCATGGATGCAATGCCACATACATTGAACTGACTGCCCGTCAGTTCTGCTCTTAAGTATTTGATCACATCCGACTGATGGAATTGATTGATATTAGAAAATGAAATTTTGTTCGGCAAGGTGATAATAGATGTAAAATGTTTTTGTTTAAAAGTTTAAAAATATTTTATTAGAAGTTTATTAAAATTTTGTAAAATTTCAATTTTATAAAATTTATTAAATTAAATTTTTGAATAATTAAGATTTTTAAAACAGCATTTGAGATTTTTAATAAAATTTATTTTTAAAATATACATGAAGAAATTTGTTTGAATAAAAGTAGTTCATTCTACATAGTTTCAAGTTCGAATCTACCTGACGATGACGGCGAGTCTGTCAAAATATATTTTAGTATAATAAATATGTTGAATTGGCGTTTTCTTTTAATAAATACAATATACTTATACTTAATATTTTTTAAGCATTCCAGACATTTCTTTCGAAACCCATCTATTTTGCGAATATGACGAGAGATTTTGTAAGATTTATTTATAACTTATAATCAATTTATCATTTCCATTGGGTTTTATCGAAAAATTTTACTTTTAAATTTTAAAAATATAATATTATTCTAGAATTTCTCTAATTAACAAAGTCTAAATAACAAGATGACGAAGATTATTTCCATTTTAAAGAGAATCTTTGAACAAAGTACAGATTTTTGGAGATAAAATGACTTTAAAAACTAAGCAGCCATCTTAAAATGGTTAAAATCCTCGTGATTTCTTCAAAAACATATTCATTAAGTTGTTTTTCATATCAATGTATTTTATACAGGATGTATCTCAGTTCAGCTTGGTGTAATTCACTTTACTCAAGATATCTTTTATGCAGTATATAAGTAGATAACAGATGCCTAATACTTAACTTGATAATTAACTTATGTTCAAAAATAGTAGAAATTTAGTCAATTACAAAATTCGATGGTCTTTTATTCATTCTTCAGATTACTTGCAGATGTATTATTATTCATATATTGTTATGTCTCTAGATTTATCGATGCTAAGATGATTGGGTACAAATAGCTCATTGAATCACTAATGTCACTTTTTACTTGAGCATGTGATTTACGAAGTACACCAAACATAAGTACACCAAACATAAGTGAACCAAACATAAGTACACCAAGCATATGTACACCAAACATATGTACACCAAACATAAGTACACCAAACATAAGTACACCAAACATAAGTACACCAAACATAAGTACACCAAACATATGTACACCAAACATATGTACACCAAACATAAATATACCAAACATAAGTACACCAAACATAAGTACACCAAACATAAATATACCAAACATAAATACACCAAACATAAGTACACCAAACATAAATATACCAAACATAAGTACACCAAACATAAGTACACCAAACATAAATATACCAAACATAAGTACACCAAACATAAATATACCAAACATAAGTACACCAAACATAAATATACCAAACATAAGTACACCAAACATAAGTACACCAAACATAAATATACCAAACATAAATACACCAAACATATGTACACCAAACATAAATATACCAAACATAAGTACACCAAACATAAGTACACCAAACATAAATATACCAAACATAAGTACACCAAACATAAGTACACCAAACATATGTACACCAAACATAAATATACCAAACATAAGTACACCAAACATATGTACACCAAACATAAGTACACCAAACATATGTACACCAAACATAAATATACCAAACATAAGTACACCAAACATAAGTACACCAAACATAAATATACCAAACATAAGTACACCAAACATAAGTACACCAAACATAAATATACCAAACATAAGTACACCAAACATAAGTACACCAAACATAAATATACCAAACATAAATACACCAAACATATGTACACCAAACATAAATATACCAAACATAAGTACACCAAACATAAGTACACCAAACATAAATATACCAAACATAAGTACACCAAACATAAGTACACCAAACATAAATATACCAAACATAAGTACACCAAACATATGTACACCAAACATAAATATACCAAACATAAGTACACCAAACATAAGTACACCAAACATAAATATACCAAACATAAGTACACCAAACATAAGTACACCAAACATAAATATACCAAACATAAGTACACCAAACATATGTACACCAAACATATGTACACCAAACATACACCATACAATCAGTTTAAAATAAATCATAATAATTAGTTGAGGCTTTTAGTGCGGATGTTAGTAAAAGATAAAATCTCTTATTTCTCGTCATACGTAAACTAAAACGTAGCTAATAAACAAGAACCCGTGTAAATAAAATAAATAATATTATAATGGAAGCTTACATGGCATATATTCACTTTTCCAATCAAAAGATTATTTATCACAGATGGAACATTTTCCCATGTGTAAACTTCATTTATATCCAACAAATGAATGTATAAGTTTCCTTTTGGATAGATTTCCAATGACTTTCCCCAAAATTGAAGCTTTGGATACAGGGATCCCCAGAATCGAAAATATGGCTCTGCTTCAACATAGAAAGCACTAATTGGAGGATGGTGACTAACTTGTTCACTTACAAATATGTAACCCCTTTCTTCTTTTCTGAATGAAAATTAATATATAATATTAATAATACATGGCAATACTTTTTATCGTTATAAATAAAGAATAACCTTGAAAATAGGCGCGCGAAGTTCAATAAAACCATTAATGGAATAATTTTGATGAGAAATTCAATTATCTGTTACTATAAATAATATATAAATCCGTAATGAAGTTGATATCTTGTGGAATTTTTATATATATATTTATTCTAGTTTGTTATATTTGATGACTTTAGTATTCGACCTTTCTTCATAGGTCGTGAGGATTCTTTCTATAATTGATATGTTTGTTTGTAGTAATGCTTTATCATTGGACTTAGTTTGTTTGAATTGAACAAAACCACATTTCTTTAGTTTTATTTCATTTTTGGTAAGTCAGCCTAAAAATATCAAGGCATGAAATGTTGTCAGGCTAAGCTTTAAAAAAAGATGTTAGTTTATATAGGCACTTCAAATGTTAAAAGAAAATTTTACCCATAACGATAAGCTCTGTGATACAAAAGAAGAGGAATCAACCTGATCAGAAATGTATTGAAAAAGAAAATGGATAAAACATTTCCTCAATGGCTTATTAAGAAGTGAATAAAGATTTTAAAATGTCTTTTTTTAATTATCTATTATTTTAATATATATTTTACAGTAATAAACATAAAAATAATAGCTATTTTGAAATGTCGGTGATTTTTTTAAATGTATTTGTTTTAATGTTTATTTCAATAATTCGCTAATTATATTTACTGTGCGCCAAATACTACTTGTAAAACATAATAATAATATTATATGTTTATTTATACATATCTATGCAATTAAAAAAAAACTCTATTATGGTGTAAAAAAAGACTAGATAAAACAGAATAATGAAGATGATGTAAATAAAAATAACATTCAAAAATTGTAAACAATAAATCAACACAAATGAAAAATGTTTCTTCTTTATTCTTTGTTTAAATAAGCAAATGTAAATATTTAGTTTTCATTAATCCGCGAGCAGCAAGATGGAAGGTTTATTAAAATGACAAATAACTCTTTTAAATTAACGGAAATTTTTACATGGAATTAATTTTACAAATATTTTACTCGGATCCCAGTGCAAATAAATCGATGTTTATTATTTAATCTGACAACTGTGCAAATTATTTCATTGGATTTTTCAGCGATCAACATGCCAAAACCATTGACTCGAGTTTTGGAGTTTTCTAAATATTGCTGCCAAACTTATTCTATCTAATATTACTCAATGGAATTTCAGGTTATTTTAAAGAAGAATGTATATTATTTCATCAATTTTTAGTGCTGATTGTTGGATGAAGCTTATCGATTTGGTGAATGAATGTTCAGTTATGATTAATCTCAGCCGCCGGTTCCCAAAGTCAGCGCCACTTCTCCTCAGTGGACGATGAAGCTTTCTAGGAGGGCGATAGTGGATTAAGATGCAATTAGGGGTGTTAAGACGTTCTAGGGATAGGTGGCTATTTATCGAAGAAATTAATAATAAATACTTTAAAATTCAAATTCTGCATTATAATTTACCTTAGTGCATCCACGCAACTGATGAGTCTCAATAGGTAAGTATGTTAGACAGCTATAACGCCTGAGAATTGTTATACTGGCGAGCGTTAAGAACAATTTGCCGTACAGAGTACTCGGTGGTTCCAAACATTTATGAACTTATGGTCTAAACCTGTGTTTGGTTTGATTTTATGAAAAATGACTTATAGATGATGGGTATCAGTGTTGTAGGTATTCTTTTTTAAATGTAAACAATCATTTAAATCGCCTTAATTACGTTTCATACTGCCTTTTCGAAGGAAATAGTTTAATGGAGTGATAGTAACACTCAAGACCAAAAGTATACAACAGTAGATTTCATGAAATTATTCATGAAGTTCGATAATAGAAAATGAATTTTGGATTTTTTATGCCGAATTCTGTTGTAAAAAAGGGTGAAATAATTTATTATTAATATGAAGAGGAAAGATTGGAGAGTTATTGTTGTTGATAAATTGTGTTCAAACAATTCCTGATGTTGACAATTCAGCTGCAATTATGTAAACAAGTTCATTTTTCAATAACTCGCATTTCGATTTAATCTGATCGCGTTAATACTAAACTGGATCATTTATTGCATTATATAGAGACGATCGTTTGTAACAATAAATAATAATAATAATAATTATTATTATTATTATTATTATTATTATTATTATTATTATTATTATTATTATTATTATTATTAATATTATTATTATTGTTATTATTATTATTATTATTATTATTATTATTATTATTATTATTATTATTATTATTATTATTATTAATATTATTATTATTATTATTATTAATATTATTATTATTATTATTATTATTATTATTATTATTATTATTATTATTATTATTATTAATATTAATATTATTATTATTATTATTATTATTATTATTATTATTATTATTATTATTATTATAAGAACTTCTTTTGGTTTTCACCTCTGGTTTCATGCCATTTTCCAATGAATTTGTTTTTACAATGAATCAGTAAACAAAAAGTTGTGTCTGTTGATTTGCCATCTTAATGCATATCAATAATGCCAAAGGTATATGGTGAACCTTTATCATACGGTACCTTATGGAATACATCTTAAATTTAAACAAAATATTTATGTTATATTTACAGTTATTAAAATTCCTAGACTATCAGAAGGAGGAATTCATTTTATTTATATCCAAATAGCACTTTGAAGTCAGAAAAGATCAATATGTTCAATTAAGTGATTTATTGACATAATTCTGCTCTAGAACTTCATTCTTCATTTTACCTAATTTAGTTTCAGTGGCTTTCATTTATATTTCGGGAAATATGTTAGCATTTCTTTATATATTTTCCCTCTACGCTTCAATCTCCGTCTGCTGTAAATGGTGATGATGATAAAACCTTATTAACGTTTTGCTGGGGTAAACATATGACCATTGTCGGCAAGATTGTTATTTGGAAATTCTGATTGATGAACTTATATTTAGTCTGATAATCAACCATAAATATCATTAATAATTAATTTTCACATTGATATATTCCCATGCCTCTGGGATAAATATTAGCAAACAAAATTCTGAACATTTCAGAAATAAAATAATTTGATTTATATGAATTCAAAAGAATATGAATGAATCCTTAAAAACTGCTATTAAAAAATTCGTCACGATATTTCATGCATTTATTTAACTATTATGTATTATTCGATGTTTTAATAAAATAATAATAAAATAATAATAACAATAATAATAATAATAATAATAATAATAATAATAATAATAATAATAATAATAATAATAATAATAATAATAATAATAATAATAATAATAATAATAATAATAATAATAATAAAACAAAAAAATAAATTACTCAGTGGAATTTAATCTAATTATTTAATAATTCATCGTGAAAATTCCTCTGAAACCGGGAAATATAAAATATATTTCTCGTAATTATAAAGTGAGACATAATTTACCATTTTATCACGAAATGCGATTTGATTCGCCAAATTTCACAAAAAAATGTTGTTATTATTATTATTATTATTATTATTATTATTATTATTATTATTATTATTATTATTATTATTATTATTATTATTATTATTATTATTATTATTATTATTATTATTATTATTATTATTATTTAGAGACTTAACATTTAAACTGCTGGAAGTTTATTGATAGATAACAATGGATATTTTAAGCTTTTGTTGAAAGACTGACTAAGGAAACCACTGATGGCTTTTTGATTGCGTCTGGTGAAAACAATGGAAATTATAATCCACTTGATGATGATAAACCTATAAAAAATTATGTTTTAGTTATCCCATATTCGGAAGGTTTAAAAAAATTTTAAGTTTTCTGTCAAAAAATCATTTTTTGTGAGGGATTAATTATTAATTCACAAACACCTACAATAAACATTCAATCAGCAACAAATTTACTATGATTATTTAATTAAATCATTAAATCATAACAATTGAATCATTATTGTTTCTGTATATAGTATTTTACAAACGTTATAATGGCAGACTGATGATGAGGATAATTTCCTCTAAATATATTTTGTTTATACAGACTAAAAAAAGATATAATGAAAATGACAATTGTCTTCGGTATTACATCTGTATGCAAAGTTTCAATTCAATCAAATATGTGAGAGTGAGTAAATACTACAATAGAAAATTTGCCTCTAGCTAACTTCCTAGAGAAACAAGTGATGTTAAAAAAAGTTTGTAAAAAATACGCTTTTATTCTAACTTAAAAATGTAATTTTTAATTACAAAAATTTCATTACCTGTTTAATTCGAATGTTTCTCCCAACAGTGGATTAAATGGTTTCCCAGATCGCTTGTAAGTTGAGGACACGTCAGAAATTACAAATGTCGTAATGAGCTAAAATAATTATTTTACAATTTCTCAATGAAAACTTACTAAAAGAATAAACAGAGAGCATTAAGGAAGATCCCAATAAAATACTTTATGGTACTGGTTGAAACCCACTAATCAAACTGTCTCACCGTTAAAAGCCAAAAATCATAGGGCATGTGTACAAACAGGGGACTATGGGAACCGTTCTTATTAAACATCAAACGTTATCCCTGTGTACTTTTTTAAAGTTAAATAACAATATTTTGTTTTCACAATTAAACGGTGTAAAACCAGGATCTGTGAATTCAGTGCCTATTACGTTTGATGGTGCATCTAAAATAGCTCCTGATGCCACGAAAGAGGTTACGGTCCAAAAACCTGTCATGGTTATACAGATGTCTCTCATCATACAAATATTTTTTGAATAATTGAAGTATATGAATATGTTTTATGTGGAATTATGTAAGAACTAATTTTATGATTCTACAAAGTGAGTGGAATCTGTTTTTGCTGCATTGGTTCTTTTATGTAATTCCATTGTAATGTAAAATATACCCAATATTACATTGATTGCCAAAAATTAAAAATATTTTTAAAGGGGTTTTTTTTTGTTCTATTAGTCAATAAAAAATACTTCTAGTCTGTTGATTGGATCGTTTTCTAAGGAAGCTTGGAACAGTAAATTGGAATATTCCATATATTCTGATATCCTTTGAAGAAAGCTGATTGGTTCATTTAGGTTAATTGGCATGGTTGTTTTAGACAAATCCTACAGAAATATATCATCTTATTTTTTCTAGATAATATGTATTATTAAAATATATAAGGAGAATAAAAATATTTCATAAAACTTCTCCTGCCATTATACTAGTCAATTATATTCAACATTGTGATTACTTGAAATTTTTGATTAATTAATTAATTTTGAATTATTTAATGAAATTGTTGAAATATTAATAAGATGTCGATGGGAATTATTTCTCGAGCTAGCTCTTCCTGTTAAGTTAAGGAGGTAAATAAGAACAGATTGTCACCTCTAAAGACACAATTTGGGTTGACTAATTTTAATAGTCTATGTCTCTCTTAATGGGATATCATCTCACTAACCGAGATGTTCACACAATATTGAATCAACTTCCTTCTTTGATTTATTTATTCTTAAGTCTTTCATTGCTCGAGATTCTCCAACGATTTATGGATTTTTCTTGAATAATTAATGAGATAAATAATTAATTAGGTTTTTGGTTCTAACCACTCACATTTGGACCTCCAATCATTTGAAAATTATCTTATACGATTTCCAACTTTTTATTTTCCACCGATTACCAAATGAAAAAAAATTAAATAAAGTTTTACTGACGATAAAAATTAAATATCAAAATAAAATTACATACTAAATAACACTTGACAAAGGCAGTGTCAAAAATTTGTTAGCTATTTTTTTGTTTTGTCTAGGTCGTAATGTCATACATTTTCATAAACTTCTTTTTTTTACTATAAAAATTAAGGATAAATAATCAAATACTTAATACAGAATAATGAAATTCTAAATAAGAAGAACATATCAAAGTGGAATATTATAATTGTTTTATTAAACTTATGATTATGACTCAAACGAAAACTTTTTGAAGATTGATAGCAGCGGTAATATGTATAATCTGAGAGAATACTCAATGATCCAAGATCATAATTTCAGATAATTAAATGTAATTTCTACAGATAGATATTTCTCTAACTCGTGATAAAGAGGAAACTTGCGATAATTTTACAATAAATACAAAAATGGCTTGTCAAAGAGATAAGTTTCACTAAGGAAAACTATCGGAAAACAGATTTCAAATGGTTTTGATTTATGAATAATTTACTGTTTAAAATAAGTCTTAATGTGATATTCGATGAGATTTCTAATAGCAGATTAGTTTCGGACGTATTTGGCGTTTATCGATACAATGTAACAAACTGGATCTCACTCGGAATCGAATCCAGTGACTTTTCCTCCCATCTGGGAATTTCACTACCAGGTCACGTCAAATATTTCAATTGCTGTACAACTCTTGGCAAATACTTTTGATATTTTACAAAATTTCCCCAATTAAGTGTTCGAGGAAATGAAAAGTCTATTTGAACGTCATATATTAACTGATTTCAGTTTGAGGGGAAATGTTTAGAAATTTATATTAATTCATTTATGTGCTGATTTTCAGTGCCGATCAAACCGATGAACTTATGGTCGAGATTCTGGAATCTATGGACTTGATAAATAAGGATCACACAAGTTAAAGAATCCGATGGCGAAATTAAAAATTTATACATATGTATATATATATTATTACTATTTTTTAATTTTCCTACATCCAAATTTGAAGATTTTAAAATCTTTAGAAAATAATAATTATATTAATGTGACGCGTCTAGTATCCTACAATTATTTTAATATATTAAAACAAAAGAACAGTCAACACACCATCATTGGGTTCATAATGTAGTCGGTTTGATTAAATTTGTGGATCAGTATAGTAGTGAATTATTTATTAGGACAATGAATTATTTATTTAATTAATTATTTTCATCCAGCAGCCCTCGCGCAATTCAGGCATTGTGAGACAGATAAAATGAAATGCGCGCCATTATGATTGATCATAGGATCTTTTTCACAAATATATTTGAAAATGTGAGAATGAGTAGGAAACCCAATATCAATCAAGTGAAAATGTGTTTTTTTGTTAAAAATCAATTTCAAACTAAAACATTAGATTTACGACATCTTGATTATTTTAAAACCCGTTTTTAAAAGGATAACATTTTGTTTTGTTATGGAGGAAATGTAGTTAAGAAGGGCAAAATTCGCGAAGGAGGGCAACTTTCAATTATGAAAGCAAGTAAAGTTGGGCTTCATGAGCTGTGGTCGATTTCAAATGGTTGGACATGGCATAAGAAAGGAAATTCAACAATGAAATGCTGTAACGTTATGATGAACTATAGAAATTAATATTCATATACTGAAAAAATCCAAAAAATCTTGCTTCAAGAAAAGTTCTTGTAAGTATTCGATAACAAAATAGAAGAGTGAGGTTATTTTTCAATTATTAGTAGAATTAAAGTGTAAAGTATTTCCATATATTTTGTGGTACCTTTAAAGTCAAGAAAAGATGCATATGAATCGGGCACAAAAGTTGACATCAACTACAAAGCTTGAATTTCGATAAAAGAAGTTATTAATCAGGGGAATATGTAAAAAAATAAATTTAGAACAAATTCCTGTAACTGTACTTTTATGACACAACTGGTGGCACTTTATTGTCATTGAATGTGAGTTATGAAAAAAATCTTGCAAAATGTTTTACCAATTTTCGGAGGGGGGGGGGGGGGCGTGGCGTGGCGACTTTTATCCTGATTAAATCTACGCTTTCATCCATATTCACTTTTTTGAATTCTGTTATTGTGAAATAAATAATAATAATAAATGAGACTTAGTGTTAAATTCTTTTTCAAAATGATTTATTAATGAAAAATATAAAAAAATGAAATATTTAAAATGGGCGTGTTGAAAAAGGAAATGGATAATATTTGAAGAACTACTTTTCAGGATTACTAAGTTACTGAAGAAGTGAATAATATTTCCAATTACGACATTAATATTTTGGATGAATAAAATTATTAATTAAAATATTAATAGGATTTCTGTGAGAAATTAATATTGTCCCATTTCTAGTATGAAATTAGTAACGCATATATAATTCCATGAATCCATTAGCAAATTAATTATATCATAACATTTATTTATTATAGCACTGTGAACCCAGTTCAATTAGCCGTGACGACATTAATGGTTTCATTTGGAATTTTGCGATTTCATATCTTTTATGTAATAAATATCTTTCTATCTTTCAATGCCAAATGCATTTACTTTAATTCATTTCTAGTACACATCAGTATTCTAGCATTTTTACAGTAATAATAATAATAATAATAATAATAATAATAATAATAATAATAATAATAATAATAATAATAATAATAATAATAATAATAATAATAATAATAATAATAATAATAATAATAATAATAATAATAATAATATAATAATAATAATAATAATAATAATAATAATAATAATAATAATAATAATAATAATAATAATAATAATAATAATAATAATAATAATAATAATAATAATAATAATAGTAATAATAATAATATTAATAATAATAATAATAATAATAATAATAATAATAATAATAATAATATTAATAATAATAGTAATAATAATAATAATAATAAAAGTAGCTGGTTTTCTAGAAATTGAAAAGGATTATTTGATAATCGAAAATTTTTTCATCAATTTAATACATACTTAGCAGCAAAGGCTTACTTTTCTGATAAAATAATAATTATTATTATTAGTTTGATAAAAGAGAATAAGATAAAAATAACTAATTAATGTAAACCTGAAGATGGCCGTCATTTTTCATGTCATTTTTCTATTATTCCTGAGACAGTCGAAATATATAGCAAAAATGTTTGAATGGTTCTTTAAAATATAATTTATATTTATAATTAAATAACTTCAATTTCTAAAACCTTCTGTGGGTCATAGGTTGCCGTCAGTTGTTCTATACAGTTAAAACCATCAAGTGTAAAAGATAATGTGTCGTTGAGAAATTTTTTCACAAATAGATTGAGCATGAATTTGTCAATTATATACCAAAAAGGTCACCAGTGACTAAAATAAAATCCTGATAATACAAAAGGAATGACTCAAAATCTGGACCAGCCACAAACCTTAATTCAAGGTATGGGCAATAAAATCCTTGGGCCCGTCAACTAATCAACTGTTACCAAAGAATATTTCGTCTTCTTTTCTAGAAATGTTTTTTTTATATTCGACTAACTTTGCAAAAGTTTATTCACAAAATAATCTTCAATATTGTGGTAATAAATCTTTTTCTAATTTTTCTAGTTGTTTTTCTCTTTTCACTGAACGAAAAGGAATCTCATTTCTGTTTTGGACATGTTTCATTAGAATAAATTAATTTATTTAAAGCACATCTGCAACAGTAATGAGTCTTGCTCGGAGTAAAATCATCCCAATTAATCAACTTTGACTGGTTAATTATTTACTAATCGACCATAGGCTCAATTTTCCCAATTAGGATTGTAACAACAACTTATATGTTCAACCCCCCCCCCTTCATTGGTATTTCTCTATCTCATTGTTTTAGTCAGGAGAAATTAATTGTCAAATGATAACATAGTTATCTGCAAAACTTAAGTCCAAATCAATAGCAGTTTATCTGAAAGTTTTACAAGAAAGTGGGGGGGGGGGGGGGTGATTTATCGATAAGTGTAGATTAAAGAGTAGAATTTGTTACTTGTCGATTTATTAATTTATCATGGGGATTCTAGGACAATATCCCTTGGGGAAATTCTACTATTATTTGAAATTATAATCTATGAAACATAAGTACTATTTAGAAAAAGTACGAAATGTAAGACTGAATGACAACATAGAGAAATTATGTTTTGTTAGGTTTGTTTGTTTAGTAATTATATAGAAATTTTAAATGTTATCATAAATATGGGAGGGACTGTACACATAAGGTTTTGGGGTAAGCATATAAGGAGCCAATTATAAAACAGAATAATACGCTTTAATTTAATATTTGTTTATATTCTGTTACTTTTTTTGGAAATGTTGATCGTTTATTCCTTATTTTTTTTCTTACCATAACAATTGCTAGGATATTCGGATGTACTTACGAATGTAGAATCTAATCTCTTCTTAATATGTGTATATAAAAATATAATTAAAACCATTTTCCCATTATAAATTTACCAAGAAATTTAAAAGATCCTCAAAATTTGGTTTTTAAACAATTTTTTAATAAAAAGATTATTGAAAGTATTAAAAGACATTTATTAGCAATATTTATTTAAGGAATACCAAACCGGAACATGCAGTTGCACTACTGTATATAGTGCTTCCAATTATATAACCTAGAAATTGTGAGTATTATTAATTTAAGAGATATTATTGATACAGGTTACATGCATACTTTCTTCACTTCATCACACACACAAACATTTGCGCGTCAGTTATCATACATCGAGGTCATAGTGCCATGATTATATAATTGGTTTATTTTAAATCACCTACCCTTGCAGTAAGTAAAATCCATGTTGATCATTTGGAAAAACAAACAGTTAAGTAGCAATAGAATTTTATTTTTTATAATTTATTTCCAAAAAATATTCCCCGCTATAAAAAAGTGGTTTTTACGTTTAAATATAAATATCATTTTTCTAATTTAATTGATAAAAATATTAATTTTTTTTAAATATATTTTATTAAGATAAATCAATTATTTATTTGAATACGAATAAAATATTATTATAATGGAAATTAGTTTTTTGGAAATAATATATATCATATATGATGGTAGGAAACCCCAATGATTTAGTTACGTTGAATAAAATTTTAATTGTTTAGTTTATATCAAAACCCAACACTATTATGACAGTTTTCTAGGAAATTAATTGTCTTCGACGGCCAAAAGCAGTTCCATTATAAAAAATGTAGGGTGGAATTTAAAAACGGAGATTATGAGTAACTTTTTTTTATACGAAAAATAGTATTCTCAAATTAGGAAAGGAGGATAACAGACAATAAATGTTTCATATTGAATTAAATGTGTACAAGGGAATTTAGTACATTAAAAATATTCTTAAATAATTTGAGATTTTATATATTTTGTGGCTCATTTGTCTTTACTTCGATTATAGATTAATCTCTCTTTCCTATTTAACATAAATTTTCGTCACTGCCTTTTTTAAGTGTTATTTTTCAATAAAGTTTTTAACAGAAAAAATGTAATGATTTTATGAATTGTTAAATATTACAAATAAACTAAATGTTATATTCTTCTACTATTACTCTTTTTTCAGGTTATTTCAGTTCACACTGAGAGTTCCTCCTGCTAAATTAGTATTTCTTACCTTCAGTCTAAAAATAATAAATCATTCTACAAGCAGTTTCCATGGTAATGATTATTTGATATGGTTGATGGGTAATTGTTATGAATTTCATAAAGCAAAAGTAGAAGTGGAATTAGCAGAAAAATTCTTTTCATTTTTGCTCTTGTGACTTGAATCAGATTTTTCAAGGGTGATTATTCGATATTTTCCTGGTGAATAGTCATAAATTTATATGCAATTTTCATTTTATGTAAATTTTTGTTTAAATAGCATGCAAACGTTTAAGAAAACAATACAATTTGTAATCATTATTCAAGCATTTACGTGTCAATTTGACTATTACAGATTGAAAGGTGTAAAATAAAGAATAATAAATATTTCAATCAATTTCTGTTAAATAATTACAAATGACGTTTCAAAATAAGGTTAAAGAGTTTTATTTTAGTGAATTAGCAATGGTAGATAAATCACAAGTAATAAAATATTTTGGATTTCAATGAATTTGTATTGGAGAAATATTGTTTTCATATTTTTTGCCATTCACAATAACCACCTTACAATCATACTTATGTGGTGCTTTCAATTAGTCACTTGACCAACTTTAATAAATTATCATCAGAAATGGCAAATATTATTGGCAGATGGTTAAGCTAAAGTTATATTTTTCATTAAATTTATCTTTATAAAGAGGTTTTCTACAATTTTTTCATTAAATTTATTATAAATTTAAGGTCGTTTGTAAATTTTTATTTAAATATTTACAAATAATTCCTGGAAAGATTTTTTGGTAATATTCACAAGTATTTTGATAACGTTATTCACTGACTTCGATCAATCTTTTAATTTATAAATTTCTAAATACTTGAAAATATTTAAGTCAAAAATTATTATTACAGTTATAAATAATAAATAATCTATCATCATTTTCCGAATTTCTAAAAAGTATTAAACTGGAATTTTATGTTTCTTCTTTTTGCTTCTCTCTTACTCATGGAAAGGTAGAATGTGATAAAGCGCTTGAAATTGAATATTTTTTAATTTAAAATACCCATGATAAATGATTTCTGTCCATAATTTTTGTAGCCTCATGTATTTTTTATTATTGGATTCTTTTGTGTAATTTATTTTTGTCACCGAAAATATTTTTGTCATTATTTGACGTGTGTGTCTATTTTTTATTTATATAATTTAATTTGTTCTTATAGAAGACTTTAATTTATGGGGTAATTAAAAATCGTATCTTAGTCCTTTTCAATTTTGACTTAGTCATGTAAGTTTAGGTAAAGAAAATGAAGTTTGTTTTACTTTGTCATTTTTCTTTTGAAAATTTGTCAAATTACAATTATTATTTCACCTGTTTTTTTAATTATTCAACTTTAAATAATTTCTGTTGCCTTAAGTCAGTGTCGTTCGCAAAAGAAATATTCTGCACTCCACTTAATGTGAATACTGCTGATTTTCCGCTCCAATTTTTGTTGGGTTTTGCTCTCAGATTATATAAGTATCAAAATTGTCTTACACAATTATATTATACAATATGGTTTTATTCAATTGAACTTTGTGAATCTGTACTTCTTGATTTGTAATTTTTGCGTTATAATTTCTGAATCTGGGCCTAATGTTTGATAAACTTACTCATACTTAGATGTCAAGGTTTATAATCTTTTTGCTGTTCGTGACACACTGATTGAGAACCTCTAACTTAAATTTTAGCCAATCTAATAATTGACGATTTCATTTATCTTCATTTTATCAAACAAGATCAGCGGTTCCCAACCTGTGGGTCGCGTGACAATTTGCCAGGGGTCAACTGAGAACTTCTGAAAATAATTTGTTTACCTAGTCAGTGGTTTCTTACTATCATTTTAAATTTAAGCCATACTCCTACTCTGACTACAATCACTGCAATGAAGCGACTTACAATACTATGATTCATTCGACAGATCCTAGGAGCCTATATAATTTAATGATTTTAGCCATTTCAATTCGTGCAACTTCAACTCTTTTTACGAAATTACCTACGTACTTTGTGACGTAAAAATTTTTAACAAAACAAATATGGTGCCTATAAAGTATAAAATATTAATAAAATCAGATATTTAGAAGTCAAAAACTAAATGATTAGTTGAAAAATGCAGTTACTAAGGAGCAACCCTATTAATTTTGTTGTTGGGGTCGCCACAACTTGGCAAATGTTGGGAACCGCTGAACTAGATCAATGTGTTGTTTTCACTTTAATCATAAACATCCGTTAAAGAAAGCAGCATATTTCTAAAAAATCAAAGATAAGTTTATTTCGATCACACCTTTATTTCATTATTACATGCCATTTTATAGATAGCTATATTACCGCAACGTAATATGTTGCGCTGAAAACTTATTCAAAACTGTTTCATAATAGTCTCACGGTTCAACACTATTATGCAACAGTGTCAAATTAGACACAAAATATTACATAGATTTATATTCTGAAGGAGTAAGGATCAAGAAAATCATAATTAACAGATCAAAGGCGAATAAGATAAAATATTTTAATGGCAATTAATAATTGTTTTATTTCTGTTAAAACATTTTTTTAAAAACCAATTTTATTTTCTGACGTAATTAATGAATAAGAAAATACAAAACTTGTTTCAATTTAAATTAATAATAATAATAATAATAATAATAATAATAATAATAATAAAATTAAATCTTCACCTTTCCAGTATTTGACTTAACTAAGCTCCAAAGATTTGATTCTTCAGTTTTTTTTGTCATTGGGCAAGGTAAAAACTTTCTAAAAAAATAATAATTATGTGTATTTTTATTTCTTTTCATTAAATATTAAATTTAGCACGATGAAATTCCTTGTGAATATTAAATCAAAAACATCCCAATAAGACTGATGAAATTGAGGCTCATTTTAATAACTTTAATGCTCCTGTTAAATATTTTGCGCCCATTTTGATTGTAGAATGGTAGCATAAAGTTCAAATTTTATTTGGTATTACATCTGTTGTGAATATTCTATTGTTGAAATCTCCATAAATGTATTCAAGCTTCCATTTGAAGAATATGCAACTGACAGACAGATATAATAAATTTTTCAGCTCTTATGAAATGTTTAATAAATTAGAAGGGACAAGTCCATGGAGGTAATTTGTTGATGAAGATTCCAAAATCTGGCATCCATCCAACAATCGAACTGTCAGTAGTTTTCAGTGCTAATAAAATATAAGAAACAGTTTGAATTCTTTTTCATATGAATTATAAAAGATTATCTTTGTGGGACCAATAAATATTATTAGAGAATACTGACATAAAGAATTTGTGGCTTTGAAATTTAAACTGATTTAGAAGATAATGAGAAAGATTTTGTAAATATGTATAACATTTCAATTTTCAGAATGTTTACTTTTCTGATAAAGGCTAAAAGAAATATTGTAAAGATTATACTTTTTCCGATGGGGCATTGGTAAAAAGGTCTATGATGAAAGAAGCCCTAAATTTGATTAACGTAGATTTTTAAAAAGATTTTATTCGACTATCAGGCTACTATCGAGTAAACAAAATATTAATTATGAAAACATATTGATGAATTTTCTCTAGTGAATAAAAGAAAAGTGAAATTAAAAAAATTACTTCATAATATATATATATAAATATTAATTTTTATAATCACACTATGTAGAAAGTTTTTCTTTTTTAAATAAAAGTTGCTAATAATATATAAATTTTTATTATTTTTATTTGTTTTTGAGTATAAATTAAAACTATTATAAAATACTTTTTTAAAAAGTTTACTTTGAAAATAGTCAAAAGATTGAATAATAAGTTTAAATTTAATTAAATTAATTTTAAAAAATAATTGTTGGAAATTAATAACGAAATATATATACAAAATAAAATCTGTATAAATGGTTTAAATAATTTACGATTTCAGTAGTTTTTATTATCCTATCTGATAATGGCAGGAAAATTATCGAATATTGTCGAAAAAAGTGTGTTTGATTTGCGCTTTCTTGTAATTAAAACATTAACCCGTTTAATTAGTTATTTATATAGTATATGTATCTATTTATTTATTTTTCGTAAAATCAAATATTTTTTAATCATTTTTTATCTAGTTGTCCTTTAAAATTGTATTTATCTTTATTTCGACTATAGATCAATGTGTTTCCTTAATTAACACAAATTTATTCATCTTTAACAGTTAGAAAATTTAATTTTATTCAAATATAATAATAAATTTTATTCAAATATATATTATTTAAACAAAATAATTAAACAATCTAAATAATATCATAACAGTATCATGGTTCAATTTCAACCTTCCACAAGCATCCAAATATTTAAAAATTAAAAATTTCAATTAACTTTTATGCATACAGTCATGTATAAATTAATTATATTTTATATTAGACCTCGATTTGTGATTATACTGTCCGTAATTTATTTACTTTTGTGTATAACATCGATGCAATAATTTGATATTCAGGTCACATTCATATTTACAATTAACTAAATTTATATTATAAATTATACATTAATTTAATATAATATTTCACAAACTTAAAGAAATGATCCATAAAGATAAATAATAAAATTAAATTATTGTTAAATGAGTAAAAATTATCAAGGGAAAGGATATGAAATAAAGGGGCCATCTATAAATAACGTCACGCACCTATGGATGAGTACGGTCACACACATTTGGGACGATAAGCACTGTATAAAGGGGGTATAAGCACTGTGACCTCCTTTTGATTTACATGTTTTCTCATACGATATTAGAGTGCAGCATTACACTAATTACATACTAAAATGTTAATAAAGTGATTTGAAACATGTTCATTTTCAAATATGAAATACGTCTTTTTAAGGGTGGGACCAAGGATTTGTGACGTCATATTTGAAGGGGGGCCAAACGTTTTGTGACGAGGAGGGAGGGGTAAAATTCGCCCAAGATTACGTGACGTCATTTATGGACGACCACGAGGATATGTTGTTCCAGAACTCTGAGAAACAGTAGTTGGAAAAAGAAATTGAAAATGAAAGGAAATAAAAAAAATCAATAAAATTCAACAATGAAACACCGTAATGTCGTTCTTAATTAACAAATACGATTTAGAAAGGAAAACAAAAATGAAAACAAATTGAAAATAAAATTGTATATCTCAACTGTCTAAGATAATCGAGGAAAGTGATATAAAACTCAAAGTTTATTGATAAGAATTATATAGTTACAAATGATCATAAAAAAATAAAAACATAGAAAAAAACAAAAGAGGCTTTTACGGAGAAAGGGTGGCAATATGATTAGTTTAAAATGGTGTATTGTATATTGCCACCACCTTAGAAAGGGTTAAGGATGAACAAAGAGATGGGTTTGGAAGCAGTAAACAAAAACAAAGCATTTATCTGTAAGATGGCAGGGTATAAAAGTGGCACAAGAAAGCAAAATTAAAAACCAAATGGCGAAGACAAATCGAATTACGAAATTATCGAAGAAAAACATTGTCAGATCGAAGAAGCAATTAAAAAATGTTAGACTTATTTATCACGATCATCAAGTAGTTTTAAGTTGAAAATAAGAAAATAACTAGATTGATTCTAACGATTGTTTACACCAGAAGTAGTAACCAGGTAGTCATTAATTCTAAGTCGTAATAATAGTCCTATTTCTCTAGAATTGACAATTAATTGTGTTGATCAATAAAATTTATGTTGTCTAGAATTCGTTATTGCTGTCAACTAAAACATGCCTTGAAGTCAAATCAATAATTGTAAATTTCATATTTCATTGACAAACTTAACATATTTTTGAAAGCCAATTGCGAGAAATAATTTTAAAATTTTAAAGAAAATCTCTTTGGTGATAATGAATAAGCCATATTTTGTTTTGTACATCTTGGATATTTTCATTCGTTAACTATTAATTATATTTTTGAACTTGAGACAAAAAGGTTTGTAACTGTTAAAGTTGTTATCTTCTGAATTCTTTCGCAAATGATCTTTTAGTAATTTAACATTTTAGTTTTAGAATGGAAAAACAAATGTTAAATGGAAACAATATTATCTCAACGCAAGGTCGACGGTTCATAGAGTTAAATTGGTAACCAAAATGCTTTTCAAGTCTCTTTTAGTCAATCATTTCTGTAATCCTATATTGACAATGATACAATCGTTTCATAAGGTCCTATATCCCTGTATGATTTAAAAGATCCGAAATTCCATCAACGGTTAATGTCATCATATGAATTTCAAGAGCTCTATGGTATCAAGGATATATAAAATCTGACAGCAGATAATTGTTGGCTTAGACTCCCAACAATTCAGTCACTGCAAGCGCGAAATGTGAGCCACCACTAGTTGATTGATGATTATTAGTTAAAACAAAACTAATCTAATAATTTTCTCATTAATTAAATTTTTAAAACTCATTATAGCATTAATTGAAAACATTATTTAAATGCTGTTTTCATTATAAATAATATCATAATAAATTTTATTATATGTTTCTGACAAACAGCTCCAACAACTATAAAATTTTCTCAGTCTAGGTGTACTTTAAAAAAACAAAATTTTAATGTTTATCAAAATATTTTGATAACAATTAAAACGTAGATGTGTAATGTCAAAAATATTTTCTTATTTATTTTGATATTTTAAAAAATATATGTAAAATTTATTTTTATTAAAATTATTATTATTCTTATTATTATTATTATTATTATAAGGACTTTTTTTGTTTTTCACCTATGATTTATTTTTATTTTTATTTACAAAAGACATTGTATTTTATAAAAAATCTGATTCATAGTCAAATTTTGTAGAAAATACAATGTCTTTTATAAATATATTATTATTATTATTATTATTATTATTATTATTATTATTATTATTATTATTATTATTATTATTATTATTATTATTATTATTATTATTATTATTATTATTATTATTATTATTATTATCATCATCATAATTATTAAAAGTTTTTTTGTAAATTTTAAAGTCTTTATTTTTTGATTTCAAACATTTAATAAATAAAATGCCGAAAATTTATATTAAATAGAAAACGAATTGATCTGCAGTCGAAAACTTAATGAAGATAAATGAAATTTTGAAGACTAAAAACATTCCAAAATATTATTAAACGATTTTTTTGTGAATACAAAAGAGGTAAAATATTACGGAATAATTGTAACACCATGGATTTTATTTAAATTCAATATGGAATGTATAATTTATTTTTATACTTTTCAACGAATAAGCTTAATTTTTAGAATACTTTTTAAATTAAAATTTATTAAAAAGTATTCCTCTATGAATTGAATTTTTCTCCAGAGATTTAAAATAGAGGAAAGGTTTGGAAATTGTTTTATTTTTTTTCAACTTAGTAAAATTAATTTGGTAAATATTGAAAGTTGGTGAGTGAAAAATGATAATTGATTAATGTTTTTGGTTGGCATTAATAAATTTTGGAGTCTAGTAGAGTTCTAGTAATGCAAGGCATTTTTCATGTTCTTATAATTTGATTGTGCTAATTTATTATAAATTTTAATAAGTTCTCAGAGGAAATACATATATAGTTTAAAAAATTGCAATTATATCACTTTGAAGTTGACTGTAAATATGGATTTTGCGGTAATGCACTAAAGATGGTCTACAGGGTTTCGGCATAAAACTGTCATATTGTTTGAAAATAAAATGTCTCCGGTGATATCAAAGAATATTAAAAGTTTTCAAAATTATTAAAAATAAAACTATCATTAAATTCTTGATAAATATCACATTTGATGTGTATTATATTCTATGAGTATCACCAGGGCCGGATTTACGATTAATCTAAATAAGCTAAAGCTTGGGGCCTCAACTTTCAAGGGTTCTTTAAATTTTAGGAAAATAATTTTATGCTACCCTGGCAATCAAAGGATGCCAAGATGGCTGTCGGTTGTCATAGTTTATTTACTTTTTAATAGTTTGAAAGGGATAAGGAATGTTTGATTATCTACTAATGAAAGGATCTTTTTCAGTCGATAAATAATTCAAGTTTTTAATAGCTATGGTGAGATTAAAGAAAAAAATATGCCATGTTGCTAATTTAATACTGTAGAGCAGGGATGAGCAACTTCTCTTAATGGCTGACCACATACAAACCCAAAAATTTCACGCGGGCCACGTTTAAAAACATTAAAAAGAGCAAAAAAATGACCATTTCACAATTCTATACAAATCCTAATAAAAATAAAATTCATAAAATAATTATAGCTTTTTGAAATCTGAGAACGTTTTGCAATTTCGTTTCAAAAAAAGGTTTTTGTAAGGCAAAAAAGCCTCGGTGGGCTGTAAAATAAATGAAATGGGCCTCATGCGACTAGCGGGCCTCGGGTTGATAATTTTACCGCGGCCGTTGAAGGGCCACGTTATTGTTTATATTTTAGATTATTTGTATTTAAAGGTGCTGTTAAAGTAAAATACAAGAACGCACGAATATGAATATAAAGTGATTTAAAATTTTAATTCATTAATACGATAAATCAATAAGAACCCCGAGTTTGTTTCTTTGCAACGAGACGGTGACATCTTGAGGTAATAGGAGACAATGACACCGGAAGTGTGTTGCTTATCTCCAGATTATTCCGTTGTTTTGTTTTGGTTGCTGTCATCACAGTAAATAAAATTTAAATAATTTAATATTCCTTGGGTGGCCCGAGGATTGGGGACCACTGCTGTAGAGTATTGTTGCATTTGGAAACAAGACTCTTCTTGATACTCCGATAATTGGTTATTTTAGTCACCATGCAGCAAAGTTCTTGTACTTTTTATAGAATTTTAAACATTGGGAAATGCGCCTCGATTTTCTGTTAGCTTATGGCCTAAAAAATTCAAATCCTCCGCTGAGTATCACACTCAAAAGCTATTTAACTGAATAAATAAACCCATCAGACAAAAGAACTTCTGGTGAGAAATAGTAAGTTTAAATTTCTGAATACTGCTGTGTTATTTTGTTTACCCCCCCCGTCTCAAGTAAATTTTGTCGTTTCGTATTACCTTTAAATGAAAATGGTCATCTAAAGTAAAAGTTAATTCATTGTTAATATGAGTCAGAAAATTTCTCATAAAATTAACATCAAAAAATAAAAAATAATAAAATTTTCAAAATCAAAAACCACGATTAAAATCGAATTTTCTAGAAAAATTAATTAAGCATTAAATTATTTTAAATTTTATTTTTATTTTTCAAGTGCAAAAAGTTTTGATATTTATCCTTTTCAAAAGACTGTGGAGAATTTGTAACGAATTGAAATAGTGAAACAATCTAATAAATTTCTCGCCCAACAAACCGGCTGAGACAAGTGATTTAAAAACATTATTTATCGCAACTTTTTCATTAAAAAAATTAAAATTAAAATGAATTTTACCTATGGCAATATTGATCACTGTTCGGATAATCCGGTTGTAACCATTTTTCAATATTCGAGTTAGAAATATCCATTTTTTTTACTAAATAATCCAATGTTGCAAATTCGTAAGAGATTTTAAAGAATTCAATTTCGATTACAAAAGAAAATAAATTGCTAAGGTATTGATAATCTGCCACAGCTCATTGGTTTGCTGATTGATACTGAAATACAATATCCACTACTTAACAATAATTATTATGTTAGTATTTCTATTGACATTTTCAACTCATCCAATCATATGACGTTGCCCGATCAGGGCATGCTCATGCACGCACACATATACTGACATTGCCCGATTATCAGGACATACTCATACACACGTACACACATAGTGACCTTGCTCGATTATCAAGGCATACTTATTCACACACATACTGATACGCACACAGACACTGTCGAGGAGATTTTCTACGATTAGAAAAAGAAACAAAATTTTATCATTAATCTTTTTTTTCAAAAAGGTAAATTTCAAAGAATGCACTATAAACATCGAGACAAATTGAAATTGTACTGATTAAGTGACGCGAAAATTCATTGAAATCGTTTCAATTGTTAATTGAAGGAATTTGTTTGCTTTTGAAAAATACATTTTAATATGACAAGAAATTCTTTGAGGAAAATGGGGAAATTTCTACAAATCGAGTGTTGCATATATTTACAATGAGTTCGTTACTTTGACAACGAAAATTAGAAATTTTTGTACTTTAATGGAAATTTCTCATCCTTTGGTGCTATCTTTGTTTTAATGATTGAAATTTAGGAAATACGAATTGAGTAACCCATCATATGATGAAAACCGATATTGAGATTGAGAAATTATATATGAAAATTAGTATTTTTTGGAGGGGGGTCGTATTAGCAGGTAGCAAATAAAATAATAATCAAGGTTATTAAAAAAATTACAAATTAATTAAAGCCATCAATCATACTAGTAAGTTACCGAGCTTGACATTAGCCTGTCAAGCAGTGAAAGATTAATGAACCCAATTAAGATTAAGAGAAAATCAAAACAAAATGGCCCTAACAATTATTATAATAATTAAATAATTTACTTCAGATAATCGTTTTAATGAGAAATTATTGATAAAAGGTAAAGAAGATATCATCAAAATGTGATATCATGCCAAGAGAATTAGTGATAAAAACAACGTGCTAGAGCCTAAAGGGTTAAGTGTTGAAAGTTTTCATTGTTACTGAAGATTGAATAATTAAATAAAACATATTATGTCAGCAAAAATAGACATTGGTATTATATTAAAAATATTTTTATATTTAAAATTATATTATATTACAAAATTAATTTTATATTTAAAATTAATTATTAAAAATCTGATTGGTTTAAATTAAATACAACTTAAATTGAGAGATTTTTTTATTTAAAGTTATTTATCTCTAAGCCATTGTCTCAGGACAGGATTGAAATTTATACACCCTACCATGCCAGGCAGATGTTTATATTTTAGCAGAGTGGCTTGTTAACACTCTTATGGAAGTCACTTTCGTCGAAAGTTCGATTTTATTTCATTTTCTGGTTGGTTGTGAAGGAGTGCTTTTTAAGCGTCATATTCAGTGTTCGAACTCAGCAATTCTGGTTTCTTTCTCGTCAGATGATAAAATGGTTTATGTCACGTTAATTTACCAGCAGATAATTTTTATCATTTTGAATTGTGAATAGATGCATCTACATGCAACTTCTTTGCTTTCCAGTCTTTCTTCTAATCACTTGATCTGGCACTCTTGTAAAATTTAATTTATTCTTCAAACAATTTTTCTATACACTCTTTTCTTATCTTAATTTTGGCTCACAAGTTGCAGTTTGAGAGGCACAAGAATAAGACTTAGTTTGTTAAGGTCATTTTCATTAAAATTCAAAATCTCCCGTTGTCTCAATTAATAAAACAACATATAAGCAAAACAATAATAATACTTACACCATCAACAATTATTTGCGTAAATAATTCAATTTAATATATGAATTAATTATTTACTGTCATTCTCACATATATCGTTTTTTGTTTGGTTTTATTAAATTTTTAAAAAATTAAAATTTTGAAAGTCTATTTTATCTTTTAGATTCATGTTTTATTTAATGATCATAATACTCATTATCAAAATTTGATCAGATGGCTACAACTTTCAGCTACTTCCATAAGAATTTAACCGTGAAAGATAATGTGTAAAAAATGTCTCATTAATTTTTAAAATTGTGTGATGTTAGAATTTGATAGATCACATTATTAGACACCCCTGGTGGTTTTTGGGGTGCTAAATTATTTAGAATTTATTTCGTTTTAGTAAATGTAATATATAAATAATGAATATAAATATTCACGATAAAATATCATAAACAATAAAATTTAGTCATCTAGAATTAACTTTCGCTAATTTTTAAGAGGCGAACCAGATATTGGGAAAAAATTATTTTTTAAAAACTTTGTTTATCCAACACGGAAACTAAAAGTAAAAATAGGCGGTAAAATTAAAAAATATAAAATGGATGACTCATTGGGAACAAAAAATTATCTTCTGAAATAAAAAATCTATTGAAAAATAAATATAATTAAAAGAAAACCACAAAAATAGCATCGAAAACGTAAAGTAAGTTAAAATAAATCACCAAATTTAGTGAAAGTCACAAAATACTTTCCGATATGCACAAAAGTCGAACGCTCAACAGAGTAGTGAAATAGCTCGATGCGTGGCTCACCCAACTGAAGAGTTTGGTATACACAATTGGAAATTAAGTTGTAGACCAAGAGATTGATTCGTCTGTGCTAGTTTTTTTATAATTTACTTATGATCGAAATTTATATCACTTTAAATAAATAATATTAATTTATATTTATGAAAGTTATATTAATCGCTTACTTGCAAGTATAAATACAAATGAACGATACTTATTTATATTGTAATATATTAATGTTGAATTGTTAGTTCATTAATATTAACTACCAAAATAACATGTCAGACATAGACAATAAAGGTATTTAGAAATTTATAGAAATTTGAAATTATTTATTTAAAAATTTATTGCTGAGGATAATTTTAAAATTTGTTTATTTTGTTTAAAAATATAGTGAAATTTTTTCCCTCAATTCAAATTTCTAAGTCAAGTTCACTAAATGAACGCTATAAATGTTTCGGATTTTGATCCATTTGACAGACAATCAAAGTACGATTACGTTTTATTTACCACCTAATTTATTATTTTGCCAACGCAATTTTAGTATAGAAAATATTGAAAATAATTCAGAATTATACAAAGAAAATGTGGACTCAGGTATTTTTAGTTCGTTTTGAAAAACAATGATTTATTTTTTTATTCACAGAAAAATCCTTCAAGACCGTGAGTTTATTTTGAAAATATATAGTTAAAAGTCAAATTAGAAAAGTTCAAGAATGTCCATTTTGCAATCCTTGGATCCATTAAATCCCTATTCACCTACTAATAAAAAATTGAATTTTCAAATCAAAGATGATATTAAAGAACCATTTGTTTATTCTACCGAGTTTGAGTTTGATTTTAGATATTACATACTGATTAATTTTATTTTAGTCAGCTAAACGAATCTTGGAATGTTCTAGGTTTAAACGCTTCTGAAATGTCTAATAGCCAAAATGAAGTCGTCATTAACGCAACACCATTTGATATATGCGAAGTAATATTTTCAGGAATTATTGGTTCTGATTTATTGAATTTCGATTAAGAAAAACGCTTTAATTGGAATTAATGAATTGGATAAAACTTTCAATGAATCTCAGGTAAAATTCCATTATAAATAATATTAAATTACTTTTTTTTCAAAGTTTTTTTTCATAATTTTAATTTTTACTTAAACAATTTTAAGATGGATTCTTTAAAAGTTTTTAATAGAATAATGAGTAAATAAATTGTTTTTTCCCCACGTGAAATTGAATTATTCTGGTAGCGAGCCAGAATTGGCATTAATGAGCTCGACGCCCTCTCATGCTCTGAGTCGTGGATATTTTTTATAATTTGAAAGCAGTCGGAGTTTTTTTATTTAAAATGAATTCAAATTGAAATTTAACTCGTTATAAACATTTAAATTAGCAAATACTCGCCGTTAAGCGGCACCGCCCCCCTCGTTCCCCTCCCATCAAATTGTATTGATTAAACAGAGACTGGAACCGCCAAGCGCATTTATTTTATGATTATATTATTCAGTAATGTAATAAATGTTTCCAATGAGCCATTTCGGAGGTTATTGGCCTTCCCACAGCACCGCCCCCCTCGTTCCCCTCCCATCAAATTGTATTGATTAAACAGAGATTGGAACCGCCGAGAGCATTTATTTTATGATTATATTATTCAGTAATGTAATAAATGTTTCCAATGAGCCATTTCGGAGGTTATTGGCCTTCCCACAGCACCGCCCCCCTCGTTCCCCTCCCATCAAATTGTATTGATTAAACAGAGACTGGAACCGCCAAGCGCATTTATTTTATGATTATATTATTCAGTAATGTAATAAATGTTTCCAATGAGCCATTTCGGAGGTTATTGGCCTTCCCACAGCACCGCCCCCCTCGTTCCCCTCCCATGTCTGTTTATCCCTATCAGCCAATGATTTCAAAATGGTTTCATTTGACTATATTATTGGCCCGTATACAACACCGCCGCTCCCCCAATCGGTGAATTTCTTTCACTTATCATCCTATTTGCTTTTACGGAATCAGTTGCCGATCGATATTTGACTTTACTTCATTTTTTACTATTTCCCCGCTTTTGTACACAGGTCAATACCAATTGAACTCCTCACGATATGATGCAGAGTTATCATGTTGAATTATCTCCTTATAGGCTTTCATTTGGTTTCCAATCAAGATGTGCCCGGTTACAGGGCGGCCGGCTTACACTTCACAGCTTCTTTTCCAAAGACCCAAAAGTGATAATCTTAAACAAAAATAGAAAAATCGAAAAGTTGCTTAAAGATTAAACCAATCAAAAGAGAGAATTTGGTACATGTGACGTTCACAGTGTCCATAGGGACAGCCTTAAATGCTTACAAAATCATATAAATCAGTTGGGTTTTGATGTTACAGGCTGATTACGGTTGCTTACCTTCCCAGCCGGAATAACCAATAAGATTGCAATCAAGGCTGTCGGATGGGTGGCACACGTTGGGATTGGTAAAATCGTAACGCATCTCTGATAACCACTTCTCAACCGTCCTTCCAAATGGTATTTTAGGAGTTGAATCTTGCTGCCACGTATATGGCCTTCCAGAAGCCGCCACCCTCTCCAATCGAGGCTTAGCCGCAGCTCCGCATAGTCATAACATCACACTCACTAATAAACATACAAAAACCATCACAGTTTAAGGGAACTTGATCCCAATTCACGGTATTTTCTTCGGAGAAGTGTCAAACTGTTTTCTAGAGCCGTTTCTGTAATAAATTGAACTTTACATCTCTTGCATCTCCTATAGTGCCTGGTCATAGTGGAAACTGAAACACCCTTGTAATCACTTGTCTGAGTCTTCAGTCAGTTTCTCTTACAATTGTTGGATGAATTTTAGTAGTATTCCCTACTAGCCCCCGTTTTGGCACAACTCACCAAATAGCCGGCTGTAAACTTACAATAAGATTTGACTGCTTGGTTACTTCTGATTCACCGTGTACATCTGTATGAATTCTAAATTCATACAAATAGTATTATAAAAATTAGGAAATTGAAATAATCACTTGATACATTAATAATATTAGAATCATTAATAATAATATTTGAATCAATAAGAATAATGCATTAATAATAATATTTGAATAAATAACAATAATACATTAATAATAATATTTGAATCAATAACAATAATACATTAATAATAATATTTGAATCAATAACAATAATAAATTAATAATAATATTTGAATCAATAACAATAATGCTTTAATAATAATATTTGAATCAATAACAATAATACATTAATAATAATATTTGAATCAATAACAATAATGCATTAATAATTTTTGAATCAATAACAATAATATATTAATAATAATATTTGAATAAGTATAAAACGGTGATTCCTTGGTAGCGGCATAAATAAATATATCAGATAAGTGAATAATAAAATAAGCCCTTGTTGCAAAGTAATAATTATATTTTTGAAAAAAATTTCAATTATTTAATAATCCTCTTCAGTTTATTTTTCTTGATAAGATATTCACAGAAAATTTCCAAATTATAAATACATTCTGTACTTATAATAATGTGAATGATAATTTTTTGTTTTGTTTCAAGATAATACGCGTTGCTACGCTAAAGCGAATTAAAAATAATCATTCGCGTTTAGGAAATCTAAACCGGTATTCTAAAGTTAAATACCGGTTTCGGTATTTTAGTGTTTACTTTTTACTTGAGAATTATTTAATAATCGATAATTTTTCCAAAAAAATATAATTATCACTTCGCAGCAAGGGCTTATTTTGCTATTCACTAATATTTTAATCAATAACAATAATAAATTAATAATAATATTTCAATCAATAACACTAATACATTAATAATAATATGTGAATCAATAACAATAATACATTAATAATAATACTTCAATCAATAACAATAATACATTAATAATAATATTTCAATAAATGATTAATTGTTGACCAAAACAAATTTTCATTCAAAGAATAATATTTAAACTCAGAATTAAAGAATAATTAAATGTATTTACTAAAATTAAATCTAAGTATTTTAATTTAAATATTAAATTTTTTCACATAAAGTTTATTTTTTGTCTGAATTTTTCCATAATATTAATATATTAATTATTATAATATTTGAATCAATAATATTAATTATAAGATTTGAATCAATAATATTAATATTCTAATTATAATTGTTGAATCAGTAATATTAATACGTTAATTATAATATTTGAATCAATAATATTATTATATTAATTGTTATAAAATTTGAATCAGTAATATTAATATGCTATTTATAATATTTGAATCAGTTGAAAAAGGCTGTGCCGAAAATTCGTGAATACCTTAAATAAATCTGATTCATAGTCAAATTTTGTAGAAAATATATAAAATTTAAATCAATATAATATGTTAATGCAATATTTGAATCAATAATATTATTATATTAATTATTATAAAATTAGAATCAATAATATTAATATGTTAATTATAATATTTGAATCAATAATATTAGTAATTACAAACAAGTCAATAATAAGATTAGCTCATGCTGCAATGTACATACTTTAAGCAAGGGCTTATCCTATTATTTGTATGAAATTTTAATTTATGCTGCTACCAAGAAATCACCATTTTATATTAATAATCATAATTATCATTGAATCAATAAAACTAATTATAATTTAATACTGCGATTAGTGACATGTAAAGTTTGCATTAATGATATTGGACAATGATAAGCGGTGCGATAGATATATACATTTAAGGATACGTTATATCTTATTGCCTGATTGTAACTGGTACCGATCCTAATTTTCAGATTCTGAAAACCCATCCAAAATTACGTGTTTCCATGTCTAGCTTTATTTCATTTTCGTTTCTCACAAATTTATTTTTAATATTTTTCCTACTTCATTTAATAATTTCTAGTTTTTAAACCTTTCTATTGAAAATAACAATGTCGACGTTGATAATTTGTTATCTCTGAGTCCGGTGAGACCGGTTGTCGATAAATCCCTCCATGAACAGCTGAAGAAAGTATATGTAACGAAACGGGCGGTTTGGTTGGAAACCGAGAGTCGGTATTTAGAGGAGATTGGGAAATTCAAAATTCAAAATGACAACCAATCAGTGATGTTGTCGGAACAAGAAATGGAAATCAGCCGGTTAAAAAAAGAGAAAGAAACGGCAATTGAGGAAATGAAAGCTTATAAGATAAAATTCGAAACTGAGATGGTTGAATGCAGAAACACGCAGAAATTGCAAATGAGCGAATTGATCAAAGAAAAGGATTCGATAATAAGCGATCTAGTGAGGGAAAATGAAGAAAATATCGAGAATTTGCAGGCAAAGCATTCCAAGACATTAGCTGGCAATCAAGTGGAGTTGAGTAGGATTTCTGAGGAATTGGAAAAACTCCGAAACGAGTGTTTGGAATTGAACAGTTCAAAAGCAGTTAATGGGTATTATTGATCGGTTGTGTTTGGGTTGCGTGGTTAGTGTAAAACCATTCAGGTGTCTCCTAGACCAGTATTATGACTCATTGGAACTGGCAGTCCGCCAGTACGCAGATAACGAGGAAGCCTTGTACAAGGACAACAGCGAAATGGAATTATCCCGAGAGAAATATATAACAAAATTAGAATCCAGCATTAAAATCGTAAAATCTCAAAAAGAAGTTTGTTTTATTTTTATTGTTTGTTTGTTTTTATTGTAGATGAATCATATTGACACTTTATCATCATTATTGATGTAGCGCATCAAATATTTGAGATTTTATCAATATAATTATCACTTTGCAGCAAGGGCTTATTTTATCACTTATTTTATTATTTATTATTTACTTATTTTATTATTTACTTATTTTATTATTTATTATTTATTTATTTTATTATTTACTTATTTTATTATTTACTTATTTTATTATTTTTTTATTTATTTTATTATTTATTATTTTATTATTTACTTATTTTATTATTTACTTATTTTATTATTTACTTATTTTATTTTTTTATTTATTTTATAATTTTTTATTTACTTATTTTATTATTTATTATTTACTTATTTTATTATTTATTTTATTATTTACTTATTTTATTATTTACTTATTTTTTTATTTTTTTATTTATTTTATTATTTACTTATTTTATTATTTACTTATTTTATTATTTTATTTATTTTATAATTTTTTATTTACTTATTTTATTATTTATTATTTACTTATTTTATTATTTATTTTATTATTTATTTTATTATTTATTATTTTATTATTTACTTATTTTATTATTTTTTTATTTATTTTATTATTTATTATTTTATTATTTACTTATTTTATTATTTATTATTTTATTATTTATTTTATTATTTACTTATTTTATTATTTACTTATTTTATTATTTACTTATTTTATTATTTATTTTATTATTTATTATTTATTTTATTATTTACTTATCTTATTATTTACTTATTTTATTATTTATTTTATTATTTATTTTATTATTTACTTATTTTATTATTTACTTATTTTATTATTTACTTGTCTGATTTTATTATAATTTATTTTTGTTATTATTATTTATTATTATTTTTATTTATTATTATTTTTTATTATTATTGTTATCATTATTGTTATTATTATTTTTTATTATTATTATTTATTTAATTAATTTTTTTTATATTAATTATTATTTATAATTTTTGTTGTTATTAATTTTAAATATTATTATTTATTATAATTATCTCCTTGACCTAATTTCTATAGTTATTATAAAATAATTTCCTATGGAAATAAAAGTTTCAATGGGCCACATTGACGGCTGTTGAATAGCATATATATTTTTTGAATATCATTTACAGCTGCGGATTTCCGCACAAGCGCAGGAGGCTAGCGCCTTGGGTCCAATGAGTCACGTCGTCCAAAATCTAAAATAAATCCGCTACTGAATATTATTAACTCTATTAGGTCGTGTAAAAAGTTCCCGGGCAGCAGCAGCAGCAAGTGAATTTACAAAGCACTTTGCATACATGGAAGTTATAAACTCTTTTTACACGACCTAGTATATTAACTTGACGAATAAAACGGTTGGTTAATCATGTTTGCTTTCATTGTCATTCTATATGTTGTAATTGTAATCAAAAACTCCCCGGGAACATTTTACACAACTTAGTAATTATGGGATCTGCGGGAGTTTATTGTCGTTTTAGAAATATTTGATAGTTCTCAGATTTCTACATTTGTTTTTTCTAGAATATTGAAATTTTACAAGATCAAATGAAGAAAAAAGACACGAAAATTGCTGTCCTCGAAACTGCTTTATCAAATTTGAACTTCGAATTAGAGCTGAGAGTATGATGTTTTTGATCTGAGATCTTATTTATTCACTATTTTCAGATCAGTGAACGTGACAGTTATAAGGATGCTTTGGATAAATATTTGCAATAATAGATGCTTACTGGAAATATTTGTTTTTATGTGAATAAATTTGTTTATTGTTGTTGGGTTTTTTGTAAATAGATTTTATGCTTCTCATGGTTGGTTTGCAGCACTGATTTACTGCCAGCTATAGTTAAATCGGCACTGTTTTAAAATGTTAAATAAAGTCATTTAGTAAAATATATGTCAGTCAATATATATAGCAATTCAAAACTGAATTTGTTTGGGTAAAAGCTTTTTAAGGCTGCTGTTATATTAAAATGGGATTTTATTGATGTGTCAAATATTTATACTTTTCGAATTATAGTAATTTTGTCGTTTTTATTTATTTTCTATAAATTTTGATAATTATAATATTTAATTAATGAATTCTAATTTATAAAATTATTCCTTGTAAATTAATAATATCAAATAAGCGATTTGTTTAAATACTTTACATCGCTGTAAATTTATAATTTCGCGATAGTAGGTAATATATCATCGAGTCATATGGTAAATATTTTTTTAATAACCATTTTTAACGATTTAATTTTACACATTTCATTCCGTAAATGTTTCATGATCATTTTAATGTTAATAGCGTGAAGTAATTGCAATCAATCTCGGCCAAGCCGGTGTACAAATCTCGAATGCTGCGTGGGAATTGCTGTGCATTGAGCACGGAATACAAGCCAACGGAGTTCTCAAAGAAAATTTAAGAGACGATGACAGCAACGCTTTCAAGACATTCTTCCAAGAAGTTCCTCTGAACAGTCAGTATGTTCCTAGAGCAATCTCTATAGATTTAGAGCCGACAGTGTTAGGTACAGTAACGTGCTAGTCATTATTGTTATTATATTGTAGCAATTGTTTTATATTGAATATTCAAATTATAATTTGAATGATATTTTTTAACAAATGAAATGGATTTCTTTGGTGGCCAGCTGGTCCAGGCGGATTCATTTTGATAGTATTATCCAATCAGGTGCCGTCACGATTTTATTTTGTATTTTCTTGAAAAGGCCTAAAATCTAATGTTTTTATTTTATATTAACTATGTCGAATTTTGTAAGTCAGGAAAACATTAATATGTTTCATATAATGCATAGTCTGGTGGGGTCGTGAGGATAGTAATTTCGTCGCCCCAAAATCTCGGATGCCATTCTTGATACTTTATCTCTTTGTATATCACTGTAGTAGCGTATGGATTATTGGATATATTTTCATTTTAACCCCCTCATCACAAAGAGTTATACCTCTATTCAAATATTACGTCACAAAGCTCTGCACCTTCATCCGTAAAAATTGTTACCACTGGCTTTGAAGAGTTTTAAAATACTTTGAAACTATTGTTAATAGTTGTTACTAGAACCTTATTCTGTGATTCAGAAATCCATTGACTTATTTCTTCATAAAATGCACACTTTGTATTTCCTGATTTTGTATATTGCTTATATATCACCATGTCACCATTCAATTCTCCCATTTGCTTTGAAGACGATGCTTAAGTGATTTATCAACACTAATATCGAGAACTTGCAATTTTCTGAAAAGGCGGCCAGGAATCATAAGCACCAATGCGCATTTTTCATGAAATTTCTTTCTGACATCAGTTTGGTGACCAGGAGCGTCATCGAGCATTTAAAAATAGATTTATTTTGTTTTAAAAAAAAATTTTAATCTCAAAGTTCACTTTCGGAAGTTGTCATGAATGATTTTTCATTTGTGGAAACGATAGAATTCGATTAATGGTTTTGAGTGGAAAAATCAATTGTGTTCGCTGATATTAATCAATTCTTCCAGTCGACAGTTATCAAGAACTTGAGAACGGAGATGTACATGGGATATAATACTATCCAGGCATTGTTTTGTTGGGTTCTTTTTTAATCATTAGTTTAAGTAAATTCTTTAAAGCAGCGTTTCCCAAAGTGGGTTCCGCGGAACCCTAGGGTTCCGCGAACTGATAGCAGGGGTTCCGCGAACTTTTTGTAAATATATTTCCAAAAAATCTTTATAAATAATTTTCGATTCCATACGAATCCAATTTAAAATTCTTTTTCGATTCCATTTGATATTGCCTCAAAAAACATATATCCATTCTATTTTATATGTCCCAATTCCATTTCATTCAGCATCATCAGTACAAAGTATTGTTATAAAACCTAGATCTGGAAACGAAAATATGACATCAGTTATTTGTCGTATTAGTATATAAGGGTTCCGTCAAAAATTTGAAATCAAAAAGGGTGCCGCGGTGAAAAAACTTTGGGAAACGCTGCTTTAAAGTATTCAATGTTCTATTTTTAAACTATAATTTACATATCACAAGCATTATTTTTAGCTGCGTTATTTGCACCTTTCTTTAACAACATAATTATATACTTATATATAAAATAACCTTCATGTATAATGAAATACTTTTTGTCAAAACTATTTTTATTATAATCAAATTTTATAATTGCCAATTAAATTTGAATATGATTCTGTAGTCAAGAACTGATACCACATTTTACAATATCCAATTTTTTAAGAGCACCCATTAAGGATGTGCCCCCCAAAATAAGCAATTTTTGATCTCACTCCGCCTTGTCCCTTTTCATGAGCACCTCCCGGGGGACATCCCTCCAAAAATAGATATCTTTTATTTTCAGAAGAAATTTAAATAACTTATAAGCATATAGACTAAATTTAATTTCAACATTATATGTAGTAATGCACAATATTGTTTGAAAAAAGAGAAAAAGCATGCATACATAACTAAAATGATCAAATGGGGAAAATGGGGGGCATGAAACATGCCGCTTACTTACCATATATAGTATATAAAAAAGATAATAGAATCATTTAACAACATCATTAATCCATTATGTATAATATTTAAACGACCAATGCTGCTGTGGATGTCCTAAGAACTTGGATCCTCTTACATATTGTCCCTTTTGCGAAGAGTCTCTCCACCTCCTTCTCAGGGGACGTTCTTAATGGATGCTCCATTATGTCCAACTTTACTAAATTTGATAAATATTGCTTGTATATATACATATATATATATATATATATATATCAAATTGGAAATTTTGTGGTTTTAATAATGGAAATATTTTAGATGAAGTTCGGACTGGAGCATATCGAAATTTGTGGCATCCAGATCAGCTGATATCAGGATATGAAGATGCTGCTAATAATTATGCTAGAGGTCATTTCACTTTGGGTAAAACTTTGATCGACCAAACTGTCGAAAGAGTGCGAAAGGCTGTTGACATGTGTGACATGTTCCAAGGATTCTTTATTATAAATAGCATGGGTGGTGGTACCGGTTCAGGGTTTTCTGCTCTAATCCACGAAAGGTTAGGAGTCGAATATATTAAGCGAACGAAATTTCAAATAGTTGTTGCTCCTTCAAACAACATGTCAACTGCAATTGTTGATCCCTACAATTCCGTTCTGAGTATGAATGCATCAACTGAACATTCAGAGGTCTGCGGTATGTTTGATAACGAATCTATTTACGAGTTATGCACTAAAACTCTAGATGTCTCTAGACCAACTTATAGTAATCTTAATAGAATTATTTCACAGGTTTTCAGCTCTTTGACAGTTTCATTGAGATATGAAAGCTTTCTAAATGCCGATTTAGATCAGCTTGTAACAAATTTGATCCCTTACCCAAGAATCCATTTCCCGGTTATTAATTACGCCCCGATAGTTTCTGTCCGAAGAGCTGAGCATGAAAAGCTTACGACAAGTGAATTGACTAGGGCAATATTTGAAAAGGGTAGCCAAATGATATCTTGCAATATGAGTGAGGGCAAATATATGAGCTGCTGCCTTCAGTATCGAGGGGACGTAACACCGAAAGAGGTGAATGCCGCTATTTTTGAAATTAAAAGGCGTACAGATATAAAATTTGTAAACTGGTGTCCCACTGGATTCAAGCTCGGAATAAATTCTCAGCCCCCTACTATCGTTCCGAGTTCCGAAATGGCCCCGACTAGTCGGAATGTTACTCTGATAACGAATTCAACTGCAATTGAACAAGTTTGGCAGGGCTTTTGTCAGAAATTCGACGTTTTATTTAGTAAAAGAAGTTTTGTTCATTGGTATGTTGGTGAAGGAATGGAGGAAGGAGAATTTAATGAAGCGAAAGATGAAGTAAATGCATTGATTCAGGATTATGCTGACATAAGTCTGGATGATGATGAAGAGGAAGCTGATGGGGCTGGTAAAGCAGAAGAAGTTGCAGTCGCACCTGAAGAGGCTCCAGCTCCAGAAGCGGAGGAAGCACCCGAAGAAGCCAATGAAGAGCCAGAAGCTGAGGATCACGAAGAGGACAATGAAGGTGCTGATGAAGTAGACGCTGAGGAAGAAGCAGATGATGCTGAAGATGTTGAAGATGAATATTTTTAAAACTTTCAGGATTTCAGTATTCAAAGATAAATTAAGTTCTCAGAAAATTATATTTTTTTCAAATTTAAAAAAGAAACGTCAACTCAATTGAGTATTTTGGTAAACAACTCTCATTAAAACATTTATCTAAATTTAAACTAAATTTATCTTTCTCTTTGATGTATTAATTTAAATTTAATTTAAAGTTAAACAATAAATTGAATTATATTTATTTGTCTTTTTTATTGTGAAACGTTTGATAAATATTCAATGAATTTTATTGATTTTCAGAAAAAACGCATATGACGAATATATTCGCCAGCGGATAACAAAACTCGCCGCTGAGGAGCGCATTTCGTTTGACGAAATAAACTACTTAAGAGGTTAATGGAATATTAGCACAATAAAGGAATTTAACAATATTTTTTACAAGTGAATTTTTACCTGATCCAAAATTCTTTTTCTTCTTTTTCTATTATATCATTATCAATTTCCTTTACTTTTATTTCATACAATCAATATTTCTATTATTTTAACACGAATTTTTGGCTTGACCTTGAAAATGTTTACTGATGAAAACTTTGAAGTCCTTGACGAAATTTTGGATTTAATAGACAAAATAATTTGTTTTTCTTAACTGAAATTTTTAATAACTTTTTAATGAACGGAGATAAATTTGATCTTATTTTTGCTAATGATAATATCGTAAATGTTTCTTTGTAGATTTTTGTAAATTCGTATAACAGTAGCACTGCCAAAAATACATAGAATAATTTCACTTTTGAAGGAGTACACGAAGGTGATCAAGAATTGACAATATACCAACATGAAGCAAAGTCACCAATAGTTTTAAATGTTTAAAAATGAAAATATGTAATAGTCATGAAATAGTTTAGTTGCCTTTTTTTATTTGTTAATTTCAAAAATTTTTAAATTTCCTAAAATGAAACTGTTAACATAATCATTTTGCATGTTGATGTAAAGTTACATGTTGTAAGATGTATTTAAAAACATTATATATTCGTATGTTTGTGGTATATTGAAATTGCTCGGAATATTATTTATATTTATGAAAATTCTCCACATATTATTTTGGAAAAATGGTTTTTGTTTAAATAATATATTTTTTAAATGACTTATGAATAAAGTTAAATCCTTTTCTAATATGGGATCACGCCGATGTTGCAATTTATTGAACCACCTGAAACATTTGAAGTTGGTAATGACTTATAAATATATTGAAGAAACAGATAAATATTTTGAACTTATCCAAATATCGGAAGATCACACATGATTATTCATATAAGCGTTCCTATCGATGGAAGAAACTCGACAATTTGACCAAACAAATGCGAATTGCACTTCAAAATGAGAATTCAAAATGCTTTTATGAAGAAATCAACTTTGACAAGTGATCTCAATGCTGCTTTAACTTATCGAAGAGAAGGTGATTCTATAATGGAATTTTTTAAAAAAATTGAAAAGTTAGCAAGAAATGTAGTTCAGCACAACCTGACAGAAAGTGATCTGAAATTATTTTTAATTCAAAATGCCATTGAAGATAATGAAATCAAGAAAAAGTTAAAGTTACAAGGCCTGAAAACCTTCGAAGAAATGAAAGATATAATTATCAAAACAAAAAAAGAAATAGAAAATTAAAATATTGCTGCTATGTAAAAGCTGCAATGTTAAATGAATTCCAAACATGGAATCAACGGAGGCAAAGCAATAAATTGTTCAGTGTGGCAAAACGACTCTTTAGAAATTAATGGTATAAGAGAAAAGATACAAAAAGGTGAAACTTAGTTTGAAATTTATAATAATATTGTAAGGACAAACAAAAATAAAATATGGATACCAAAGAAAAAGGTAAGATAGTTTATAGAGCATACCCATTAAACTCTATGTAAAGAAAGTCCATGATTATGTTTCACAGATATTTGATTTGAAAAAAAGAGAATAAAGGAAAAAGTAGTTCAAGGTTGTGAGGAGTCTAAAAGACTAAAGACATTGGTAATATGCAAGAAGGATTTCATTGTTAGTCACACTCAAATTTATCTGAGACGATTTTTATTGACTTTTGAGAACATATAAAAGCCACAGTTGATGGAAAAAAATATATATTTCCAATTATTGATCAATTCAGTAGATCAATTAAGTGTAGTATCGAGACAATACGAAGAAAAAACAGCAACAGTGTTGAAAAATAATTGGATTTTGAAAATGGAGCACCGAAGTTTGTACACTGTGTGTGAGGAAAATCATTTGAAGCAAAGTTAGTTAAAGATTTAATGAATATTCATCGAAATAAAATAGTGTTTTCAAGTGCTTATCATCATTGAGTTAATGGAATAATTGAAAGACAATTTAGAGCAATACAAGATGCCATCCAAATTTCTTTAAAACATATAATTTATAAAAACTGGTAAGAGTTATAGCCAGAAGTGGAATTTATGCTTAATTCAACAATTCAAAGTACAATAGGATTTAGTCAAGCAGAAGTAGTATATGGTAAAAACGTATATAAAGAATTGCAGTCAAAAGACAGCCAAGATAGTATATTGAAAAGAAAAATATGGAAAGATAAAGAATTAAGATACAAATAGAAAAAATGAAAGAAAAATATCCTATAATAATGAGTTTCGAAATAATCGCGAATTCACTGTCGGTGATAAGGTATCGATTAAAGAGGACGTAACAACAAAGTATGATAATAGATATGATAGTCCTGGAAAATAATTGAGAAAAGACATGATCAGAACTACATGAAAAAAATGCAAACTGGAAAAATAAAAACAAGAAACATGGAATGGCTAAAAGAATTTAAAAACTAAAGATAGATTTAAAGGAGGGGGTGTAAGATTGATTTTAAAATATTATTTTATATTCGTATGTTTGTGGTATGTTGAAATTGTCTAATTACATTGCTCGGAATATTATTTATATTTTTGAAAATTCTCCACGTATCTTATAATGGAAAATTGTTTTTGTTTAAATAATATATATTTTTAAAACGATTTATGAATAAAGTTAAATCCTCTTCTAGTACAAATTATTTCCCGTAAATAATCTAAAATATTACGATTTATCATATTTTTTAAAGCCGTTAGTAGTTTGCTGTTTAAATTAGTAATTAAATGAAATGCACGCTTTAATTTATTGAGTAGAAGAGGAAATATAGCTAGTAAAGTGCGCCCATTAGATAACTGTTAGATGAAAAAATAATAAAATTATAATTATAATGAATGACTTTTGAATGATTTTGAATAGGATTTAATTTGTTCAATGATAACTTGATATTAATTTTTATTTATAATCATTTATATACTTTTCTGTGACACTGCATTTTATAACATATTAATGGTAATCTTATTTTATTTTTGATGATTTTATAGGGTACATATATACAAAAAACATAGGGATAGTAAGCGTATGAAACGGAGAAAATATTATATTTCCCAAAATAAAATAAGTATTTTTAATTACAATTCCTTGGAGCCAAAACATTTATTTTGTTTTTGTTATTAATAATTTTTTCAAAGATATCTTGAAGTATTTAAAGGGTTCTATTTCTGAATAATAATAATAATAATAATAATAATAATAATAATAATAAAAAACTAGCCTCAGCACCTAAGTCAAGTAAAAATATAACAATTGAATTTGTTACCGTTATGGGTATGAATTAAGCCTGGTTGTTTAGATTATAAGTTTATGTAATTTCGAAAGTTTCATTCTCTAACCTTAATGTAACTTTCGCTTTTTGTTACAGATTGCATAACTGTTGACATTCCCTTGCTATTGAATCAACCCCATAGACAAAAACATTACGTATCTTGTAATTGTGCCTGCAATTCTTTTGAGGTACTAGTACTGAAAGCTGAAATTTTATCGTGGTAGCTGGTACCCTAAATAAATTTTGTGTAGTTTTTGCTTAATTGATTAATTGACTTTTTGGTTATTTTCTTCTTCCGGATGAAGAGATAAAGGATTTTGAATATTTTCTGACATAATCTTAAAAAGTGTAGAATTTCCTTAGTGTGGTTGACACTGTTCCTTTTCATATTTTAGGAGGTTCGAATGAATATTGAGTCGCAAGTTTCTATTTCCTGGGTATTCGTTAGACATGAGACTTTGAAAGGAGACGGAAATTTTCTTAATAGATTCTCTAATCACGATATTTTCATGATCTGAATATTGAAGATCACTCAATTTTATTAATTAGGTACGTATTTTTAGGCGTTTTGCAAATGTGCTAGGAGTTGCAATGACTAAGTGTTGGGATCGTAATTACTCTCTTTGTATTAACTTTACTTTGTATGTTTGAATGAGATACTCAAATCTTAGACAATGGTGATTAAGCAATGGTAAAACCATAGTATCAATCCATTTATCAAAATACATTTAGAAAATGTCAAAAATCAAAGGAAATGCAAATAACAGAAAATCAATAACAAATTAAGGAAAACTTGAGTTTGGTAGACAACATGAAGAGTAAACAAAGTGGACTTCGGGAAGCCATTATTACGGCAGTTTGGTTAATGGAAAGAAGTAATAAAAGATAATTATTAGAAAGGCGATTGGCGAATCAATTACTTACTTTTCTTCGACTACATCGTGAAATGAAGTAGCGATCGAAATATTGTCAAACTGATAAAATTTGTTTTGAAAAACGTTAACCGAATGGATTATTTTTACTATTTTAATCAAATCAAATTTGGAAGTCACCTATATTTTTCTCAGGTAAGGGACAGGGAACCGAGAATAGCTTCGGGGAAGTTAGGAAAATTATTTGAAATAAGGTAACAAAAAGACTAGATAGAACAAAGTATCAAATTGGATACAAAAAATTAGAATATCAGAAAACCAACTATTTTAATTAAGTGCATAAAGGAGCCACGGTGAAACCAATCCAGCAATCAAGATGAATAATTTTATTTTTGTAATAATTAGGATGCGCATTTTATTTACATTTTGTAACGTCTAATATAAATATACGTTAGGAGTATTTTTCGCACAATAAGTCAGAAATAAACATCAGAAGATAATTGAAAATAATTAATAGTAGGCCCCAAAAAGTTTTGTATAGAGCTAAGAACGGTTTACTTAATATAAACGTTAGTAAACAATGTTCAGTAATAAAGTTTTTATTAGCAATCGATAGGTAATATATACGGATATAAAACTCTTGTATAAGTCATACTCTTTTGGTACGCTATGAACCACATCTACTGGATTATCTAATTTTTCAAAGATTCCAATTCTGATATACTACAGCTGTACCATTTTCAAGATATTACGGAGATTCTAAGAAATAGATTGCTCACTGAAAAGAAATTTTACTAAATGTTTTTATTTGACAATTTAATACCAGTTAATTAAATGAAAAATTCCAAATTCACACTACATGCGATGCAATTATTTTATACAACAGCAGTATGATATGGATCAATAATTGCCTTACGGGCAGGGTTGCCAGACCTCCCAATTTCGTCGGGAGTCTCTCGTTAAAAAAGTATATTTCCAGACTCCTGATATGTATAGCAAAAGCCCTCGATTTCTGCTACCGTTTTCTAAATTAGGTTTTCCCAGCAATTGGCATCACTTAACATTTTGAATTTAAAATTTTTCGTTACTCCCGACATGATGTTTTCGAAATATGGCAACCCTGCTTACGGGATCCTCACAATTTTTTACGGTCATATAAAATATTAAACTGAATTCAATTTTCTATAAAAAATATAATTTTCAGCTAATAATCTTTATTACTATAAACATTATTATTTAATACTTTATAAAGTTTTTTTAAAAAAATATTATTTAAAGTTTTTTATAATTTGATAAAATTATCTAGTTTATTAAATTAATATAAAAAATTAGTTGTCAACAACATTAATAATTTTTTAATAATATACATTTGTTTAACGGCACTATATATTTATCTAAGCATTAATTATAAAACAGTGAAATAAATTATATGTGAAAATCGTGTGATTGAGACAAAATATATAATTTTAATTTAGGTAACATATTTTTTCAAAAATTCTAAATTTTTTAGGCTAAAATTCGTTAATAATAAATTTGATTATTTTCCATTCATATGTTTATGGTTATGTTTTTAGAATGGTGGATGAGCAATATTCAAACATTGAAAATTCACAAAGGCAAAATATTGTCAATTCTAGTTCTTGCGTCGACAATGAAATGGATTATAATGATCAGGGAATAGTGTCAAATGATTTTAATATGAAATTGGAAAACGGCATGAACAATTATGATGCATCAACTTCTTCCCCAGAATCAACTAGTGAAAATGCTTTTAATTTCAATGGCTGCAAATACAACTCTACTAATGATGATAAAAATGGCGAAAAAAAAGTCCACTGGAATCCATCTCAAGTTCATGCACTTCTCGATTGTATTGAAAAACGAATGTCTGATTTCCGCAGAAAATCAGTCCATAAATCAGTTTGGTTAGCAATCGGAAAGGAAATGTCAGAACAGGGTGAATTTTCTGTAGAGCATTGCTATAACAAATGGAAAAATCTTCGTCGAGATATTCGATTGTTCAGTAGTACAAACGCCATGCAAAAACTATCAATTCGTAATACATACATAATGGAGCGTGTTCAACGAATGGTAAATGAAATCGGTTATGAAGGCTCATCTCGCAAATCGAGTTCTCCGATTTCACCGAATTTCGATTTAGTTGCCAACACCGACAACAACAACAAAGAGTTCTGGAGTGTTTATAATAGCCTCGATCAGGATTCCCGTTTGAAATTGGAAAATAATCTGTGCAATTATCAAATCAAACCGGAACCGAATAATAATACGAAATGCGAAAAAATCCTCCAATCAAAACCGACTATACAAATAGATCAAATCCCGAACAATAATAACTATCAGAAAGCCCCGACAAACAACGAAAATATCGGAAATTCCGTCATCGAGGACAGCATAATCTCGCTGCTGTCCGATCCCGCCGTGTCTCAGGCGATTATTATGAATCCGAAATTGCTGGAGGAAATTCTGCCGGGTTTGGATTTCACGGCGCTGATGAAGAAATTCTCTGAAGCTCATCCGGAATTGGTTCACATTCCAAATGTCACCTCGGTGACTGCGACGACAAATTCGACGCGTTTAATCGATACCACAAATGGCAATTGCCAGTTTCCCATGAATGCGAATGTCTCAATCGGAGTTTC